>LZPO01008620.1:23051-39391 GCA_001675575.1 Neotoma lepida | reverse complement strand
GGAACTAGAAAATATCATGCTGAGTGAGGTAACCCAGACCCAGAAGGTCAAACATGGTATGTACTCACTCATAAGTGGATACTAGATGTGAAGCAAGGGATAGCCAGACTGGAACCTACAGCTCCAGGGAGGAACCTAGGAGGGAAGTATGGATAACCCAGCGAGAGAGAAATGGATGAGAACTACATGGGCTGACTAGGAGTGAGGGGGAGGAAATGGTGGGCAAAGGATGGAGGTTGAGACTTTCTCTACTTCATGACAGAAGACATAATGCGGGCAGCTCCTTCCTGCTTGTGCTGCCTTGGAGAATGGTTGACATATCCAGTGACAATTGATTGAGAAAACTGATTTTTTTCTTTCCTAGCATATCAAAATTTAACAGGTAGGAAATTTTCCTGCTCACTACAATAAATTGTAGCAGTAATTCACTTTGCAAATATTACTATAATTAGGAGATACTGTAATTTGTAGATTTAAACATACTTCTAGAAAACTCAACTTTAATTTATAATAATGAATGAATTTCTTTTATAATGACTGAAAATTGTAGAAACGAGTGTTAGATTTATTATTTCACACTATATTTAAATGCTAATTTATATAAGTATATATTTTGTCAAATATTAGTTTAAATTCAATATAAAGTTATGTATGAAATCAGATAGTAATATATCAGATCATAAAGTACCCAAATGCAACTTAATTGTGAAACATTTGATACTATAAATGGTATATAATTTTTTTATGATAGGTAGCAAGTTGTCCAATGGATCCTCATTTTTTGTTGCAAGCTTTATTTTTTCACTTGGCCAAGAACATAATAAAATAACATATAACAATATACATCATTTATTAATATCATTATCTTTGTGAAAATCATTTCTTGTATACCAAAATTTCTTTACCAATCTCATTATATAGATACATATTTTTCAGTTTCACATAAAATATGAATGTATTATATCCATAATCTTTGCATAATGTAGCACTAATATATTCTTATTAATTTTAGTACAAAGAAAATTAAGGACTTCTATGCACTTATCCATTTGATTACTGTTCACAGATCAATCTTTACCCAGGAATAATATCAGTATGTTTTTTCACAAATTAAATAGCCACCATTCTTTTTTATTAATATCCTGTCTCTAAAAAATTCAATTTTTATTCCTGTTGTTCATTTGTTGATCTATAGCCTATTTGGTTACCATTTTCATTATTTTAAGCTGCAAAGACAGTCAGCAATATGCATTAAATACATGTTACATCTTAAAAATCTAAGGTATTATATTTATTATTTTATTGTAACAATGAGTAAAAACAGTTGAAGCAGTAACATCTGCATGAATTATATATATATATATATATATATATTTAGTTTGAATTTCACTAAAATGGAAAGAATACATATACAAATATTGATACTTTTAAAACACTTTGGACATTTTGAATGTAATATATATATAGTGTTATAGTTATATATATAGTACTATGTAACTGTGACTAAAATATATTTTTTAATTTTTTTAATTAATTTATTTTTTTATTATTAAAAAGATCTTCCAATCCTTTTATATACCAACCTCAGATCCCNGGTACTAGAAGAGAGAAAATCAATTTTCTTTTCTTTTTTTAAATTTTTTTTCTTTTTTTATTATTAAAAAGATCTTCCACTCCTTTTACATACCAACCTCAGATCCCCCTCTCCTCCCTCCTGCCCTGCCAGCTCCCTGCCTCAACCCACCCCCACTCCCACCTCCTCCAATACAAGGTCTCCCATGGTGAGTCCCTGGAGTCTGACACTCAGCCAAGGCAGGACAAGACCCTCCTCCCTGCGCCAAGACTGCACCAGGTGTCCCACAACAGGCACTGGGCTCCAAAAAGTCAGGCCCTGCACTTGGGAAGGATCCGGATCCCACCGCCTGGGGGCCCTCAGACACTTCAAGCCAAACAACTGTCACAAGCCTCCAGAGGGCCCAGTTCAGCACCATGCGGGGCTCCACAGTTATTGGTCCACAGTTCATGCATTTCCACCAGCTTGGCTGGCTTCATGATCTCAAAGTCCCTTGTTCATAGAATTCTCCTCTCTCTCATCAGTTGAACTCCTGGAGCTCTGCATGGTGCCTGGCCATGAATCTCACATCTGCTTCCATCTGTCTCTGGATGAGGGCCCCTGGGGGCTTCTGAGCCATGGGTCCATAGTTCATGCATCTCCACTAGTTTGGTTGGCCATCTCTGCACACCCTCCCATTATAATCTCTTAGTCCCTTGCTCATAGAGGG
Organism: Neotoma lepida; assembly: GCA_001675575.1. Lineage (NCBI taxonomy): Eukaryota > Metazoa > Chordata > Mammalia > Rodentia > Cricetidae > Neotoma > Neotoma lepida. Next base: position 37,109 of record LZPO01008620.1, on the reverse strand, counting down.
CCCCCTGTCTCCCATCGATTGGGCTCCTGGAGATCTGTTCAGTGCCCTCATCTGTCTCCATCAGTCACTGGATGAGGGCTCCATGGTGGCAGTTANGGTATTCATCCCTGTGATCACTGGATCAGGCCAGTTCAGGCACTCTATCAATTATTTCCAGTGGTCTAAGGTGGGTTCATCCCTGTGGACTCTCCTGGACTTCCCTAGCACTCCGTTTCTCCCTATTCCCCTGATTTCCCCATTTATCATGCTATCTCCTTCCTTGCTCTCTCTCTCTCTCTGTCCCTGTTCCTGCTTGAACCTCCTGCTCCTATACACTCTCATCCTCCCTCCCTTGCCCCCCATTTCCTCCCCTTCACTCCTAGTTAGCCCAAGTAGGTCTCATCCATTTCTCTCTTGCTGGGCGATCCATGAGTCCCTCTTAGTTTCCTCCCTGGAACTGTAGGTTCCAGTCTGGCTATCCCTTGCTTCACATCTAGTATCCACTTATGAGCGAGTACATACCATGTTTGACCTTCTGGGTCTGGGTTACCTCACTCAGCATGATATTTTCTAGTTCCATCCATTTGCCTGCAAATTTCATATGGTCATTGTTTTTCTCTGCTGAGTAGTACTCCATCGTGTATATGTACCACATTTTCTTGATCCATTCTTCAGTTGAGGGGCATGTAGGTTGTTTCCAGGTTCTGGCTATTACTAATAATGCTGCTATGAACATAGTTGAGCATGTGTCCCTGTGGTATTATTGAGCATTCCTTGGGTATATGCCCAAGAGTGGTATAGCTGGGTCTTGAGGAAGATTGATTCCCAGTTTTCTAAGAAACCACCATACTGATTTCCAAAGTGGCTGTACAAGATTGCACTCCCACCAACAGTGGAGGAGTGTTCCCCCTGCTCCACATCCTCTCCAACATAAGCTGTCCTCAGTGTTTTTGATCTTAGCCATTCTCCCAAGTGTAATATGGTATCTCAAAGTTGTTTTAATTTGCATTTCCCTGATGACTAATGATGTTGAGCAATACCTCAAATGTATCTCGGCCATCTGAGATTCTTCTGTTGAGAATTCTCTGTTTAGCTCTGTGGCCCATTTTCTAATTGGATTGTTAGAGTTTTTGATGTGTAGTGTTTTGAGTTCTTTATATATTTTGGAGATCAGTCCTTTGTTTGAAGTGGGGTTGGTGAAGATCTTTTCCCATTCTGTAGGCGGTCGATTTGTCTTACCCACTTTGTCCTTTGCCTTACAAAAGCTTTTCAGTTTCAAGAGGTCCCATTTATTAATTTTTGCTCTCAGTGCCTGTGCTACTGGTGTTGTATTTAGGAAGTGGTCTCCTGTGCCGATGTGTTCAAGAGTACTTCCTACTTTCTCTTCTATCAAGTTGAGTGTAGCTGGATTTATGTTGAGGTCTTTGATCCACTTGGACTTGAGTTTTGTGCATGGTGACAGATATGGATCTATTTGCATTCTTCTACATGTTGACATCCATTTATGCCAGAACCATTTGTTGAAGATGCTTTCTTTTTTTTTCCATTGTACAGTTTTGCCTTCTTTGTCAAAAATCAGGTGTTCATATGTGTGTGGATTAATGTCAGGGTCTTCAATTCGATTCCATTGGTCCACATGTTTGTTTTCACGCCAGTACCAAGCTGTTTTTATTACTACAGCTTTATAATAGAGCTTGAAGTCAGGGATTATGATGCCTCCAGAGGTTGCTTTATTGTACAGGGTTCTTTTAGCTATCCTGGGTTTTTTGTTTTTCCATATGAAGTTGAGTATTTTTCTTTCCAAGTCTGTGAAGAATTGTGTTGGGATTTTGATGGGGATTGTGTAGATTGCTTTTGGTAAGATTGCCATTTTTACTATGTTAATCCTACCTATCCATGAGCATGGGAGGTAGAATTATTAAAGAATAATTCTTGATGTTTCAGTTTAAAAAATTAATAATTATCATAGGTCTGAAATATTCTAGAATCATACAGGTGAAGATGAGTCTTCAAAATGTTTAATATTGATAGATGAACAAATTAAACATTTTCATTAAAATTCTCAAGTTCAAGTGATGTATACAATATCAGGAAATGGAAATATAATGCAATACGTTTTCTCTCTCTGACTCATATATCCCATACGTTTGTGTGTGCACCTAGGTGTGTGGGAAAAAAGCAAAACATATTACTATATTTGTCTTTTGAAGGAGTTTTTTCAGGTAACTCTGAATCTTTACTTTCATATTTTCTAGTTGCTAGACTTTAAATATTGGATATTTATTATTATATTATATTATTATATTATAAATATTTCTAAGACAAATTTTAATTCAGCTTTTTTTTCATTTTTTTTTCTTTTACAAACAAGCAAAAGCTTGTTTGTAAATTCAGTCTGGGCTAGAAGTTTCCATCCTCCTGTCTCAGTCTCTCCAGTAAGGATTATGAGAGTCTCAAAGAATAGCTTGGATTTTTTTTTTTAATTTATAGGTTTTGTATCTGGCATTGCTTTGCTCTTTAACCTCACGATGACTCTTGTTTACAGCTAGGCATTACTAATGATCTCTTCTCAAGCTTAGTGAATAGAGCCATTTTCTCAATAATATTCTCATTTTGTGGCTTAGTATTAATTTTGGGTGTGTGTGGCAAGCCACTATACAACAAGAGAGGAAGAAAACAACACAAAAGAATTTAGGAGTCAGGCTTCAAGTAACATTACTTGTGTTGATGCCAGTGGCATTTCAAAGCCCATTTCACTGGAGTCGCTCAATGCTTCATTTTCCCATAGGAAATTGTAAAAGAGGGTAGTATGTCACTTTTACCTTTCCCCAGTGCATGCTAATATTTTTAATAATCTATATATAGACAAACCCTTTGGGTATTTTCCTTTCTCCTTTTACTTCAATCTACATTTAGGTGTGAATTCTGAATGATTGATCACTTCTCCACACTTAACTCTTTTTCAGAGCAATGGAAGCAGAGACAAGATAGTATTTTTCCAACAGTGATATATCCCTATTGCTATTGTTGAGGGATTTCAACATTTGGTTGAGTGTATTCCATTGTGACAGATGGGAAGAAAAAAGCTGAAAACGTAGTGTATTTTCTTCAGTTAGTAGTAAAAACTCAAACAGTCAGAAATTAAGTTTAAATTGGTAAAGCTCAATAGATAGAAGAATTGGTTGTATTTATGTGCTTGCTTGTTCAATGGGAGGCAACTTTACACAGTCAGGAAGTTTCTGGTGTGCTGTGTCAGAGTTACTTGCAATATTCATTTCACTGCCTGGACTTTCATCTATCATCCTGTGAAGTATAGTATATGAGTTAAGAAAATGACTTTTTTAAAGCATAACTTATTACCTCAAATCCTATTACTATCAACAGTGTTAACTCTACTTTAGTTCAAAGGCTATCTTAGAGATAAAGGGTTTTTTGTTGTTTATTATGTTTTTTGTTTATTTGTTTGTTTTAGTAAAGTACAGGGTTGTTTTCTTTTTTTAATTCTTCCCTCATACAATACAGTCCTACCAAAACCTCCCTTCCCTCCATTCCTCTCAGTTTTTCCCCACCTCCCCTATTCAGTGTACCTTAAGATTACAGTCTGTCACCCTTCTTTATGAAAATTCAAGAAAATAGCCTACAGTATTCTAGCAAAGATTATCTATATACATAAGATTCTGAATTGCTTCCAAAAGTGCATTCTATTATTGATACTTCTTCTAAGAATTGCCCTTCCAGCTGTTCAGTAAAATATATGCAATAGCTTTCTTCTCTATCCAGGACAATCACAGTCACCTGTCACATATGACTATGCACGGTGACTGAAGCACAGTGACTGAAGATAATATTTATATTTAATAATTCCCATCTGTACTTTGGCCAATCTAGTCTTTATTTTATGTTATGTAAATAAACATAAAATTTACAAACATTGTTTTAACTATACAAAATCATATAAAATTTTACTTTTCTAAAATAATATGCCAAATTAATCACTTTTACAAACATACATGATTGTATTTTATTGAAAATTTTCAATAAATAATTGTCAGCTTGTGAAAAAATATTTTCAGTCATGAATCAATAAATTATTTTCAACTTTTCTATATTTTTAATTTAAATATGTTTTAATTCTCTTCCATTTCTTTTCAAGAAAAACCAGTGTTTTTTTTTTTTTCCCCAAACTGTCTGAAGGGTTCTCTAAAAATCCATTCCTAAAACTCCAGGCATACGAAATTCTCTTTTGAGTTGTTTGTCAGCATTATCCCAGAGACTCCCAAAATGTTACAGTCTATTTCTCTGGGTGGCCTCCAGAGGTCAAAATAAGTTCCCTTTGCTGAAGACACCATGCACTGCAGACACAGGGCCCAGAGGCCCCTGAGTGGAAACTGATTTGACAGCCCGCTTCCTGAGAATTAGATTTTTTGGTTCAGAAGGCAACATAGCAACATCTAAGGAAAAGAAGCACCAAGCAGTCCAACCCAGCTATTGTGCTATGAACCACAACAATGACCAGCATGGCATGATAACAATAGGGTATAGCACACCTATCTTGCCAATAACCAATAGCTCTCTAACTGGACTTAAGACCATCTCAACAACAAGAAAATCATGCCTGCTACTGGAAACCTATTCAACTACCCAAGATTACTATAATCAAGAATCTTGGAGGACAGACTACAATCACCACTTTATCGAACCTGTGTAATCTATAACCTAACTAAATTTCTGGCAAACACCTCCTTTTTACAGTGTTTTGATTCTGTTAAAGTACAGGTGAAACCTGCAATCAGCATAATGCTCCTATCAATTACCAATGCCTGACAGGAATACCAGAGTGAAAAGTGACAGTAGATTGCATTTATTGACTCTATGACAATCTATATTCCACATTATGATGGCTATTCTTGGTGATCAACTTGACATACCTGGGTAAAGGGAATGTCATCTGGGCCATTCACTTCATCAAATTGGTCTATGGGCATGTGAGGAGACATTTTCTTTATTGCTAATTGATCTTGTTCTGGCCCACTGAGAGTGGTCCCATGCCTTTGTAGGTGGTCCTAGGTTGCATAAGGAAGCTTGATTAGCAAAAGTAAGAAGCAAGTGAGTGGTCAATGTTCCTCAAAAATTTCTACTTCAGTACCTGCCTCCAGGTTTCTGACTTGAGTCCATTCCCTAATTTTCCTCCATGATACATAGCTACCTGGGAATCAAAGGCAAACAAATCCTTTCTTAGTGGAGTTGTTTTTGACCATGGTGTTTATTAAAGCATCATTGAAGAAAAGTTCACTCAGTATCATCTGGTTTACAGTTATGTAATTATATAATTCACAGTCTAATTACAAGTAATGAATTTTTGTTTATTTTCTTTATAAAACCAAATGTTATTTGATACTAATTAATTTTTTATCAGCCAGAATTGCATTCATTGGACATGTATATTAAAACTATAAAAATAAAAAGGGGCAAAGTGAATGGCTCACTTTGAGTTTAAATCTTTGAAAACTAATAAAATATTCCCAAAGGTTACCTGCAAAATACTGCTATCACTGTTTGTCTAAATTGAGATATGAAATGACAGGTGATAACTTCCACTACCGTATCTTTTAACAAGTTACAACAACAGTCACATACAACCTTATTATGGCTGCAACAGTTATAAAGCCAATGGCTTATAAAGAATATGATGTGATGAATATTCATGTAGCAAATTATAATAATAGAATTCTTCNAGAACTCTACCTTCCTTCTGGTACATTCCAGTCACATAGTACNCTCTCTGAAAAGGACATTTATTTAGTTTTTTATGTACTTATTTTTGCCTTATGCAATATTAGTTTCTTCATAAATTTACTGAAGCATTGAGATGATGAATGCAAATTGAACAGTTTGGCTNTGAAGGTTTAAGACAGAGACTCTTGTATCAATTGTAAAATATCATTATATTTTAGAAATATGCCATNTCTTTATCAGAGTAATAGAATCATCATCCATTAACATACCTATGTAGCATGAATTCTAATTGGTCTCAATAATAAAAANCCAGAGTNAGATATTGGGGNAAATGCTGAAAGATCAGAGAAGTAAAGCAGCCACAGTCACCTCGTGCCTCCATGACTTCTCAGACTNAAAAAAGGGTTAAGCTCCTTTCTCCATTCACTTTATATTCCTCTCTCCACCTAGCCATATCATGTCCTTTCTGTCTGTTCAGACCCCTAGACCTCTATGGTTAACTGATAGCTAGCCTTGTTCTCTGATCTTCAGGCAAGCTTTATTTGTTCGAACACAAACAAAATATCACATTTCCCCCTTTTGTCTAAAATAAAAAAAGATGTTATAACTAATATAAGAGGAACTATATACAATAAGTACAATAACTATATACAATATATACAAGCAATAATTATGTCAACCATGTCTAGTCCACTAACAATTGACAAATTAACAGAAAATACTCCATATCTATCCTATCTAGGTGAGTCTAAAAAGTTGTACCTAATTCACCTTCTATTCTACGTGCATTACCAAAACTATCTTTTAATGTCTCTCAACCNCATCTATACACTTTACACCTCTTTGGTGAATTTATTTTCTGACTCTAGTAACAAGAAAAACTATAACTATAATATCTTCAACTCCATCAGAGACCTGAGAAAGAAATAATATTACTTGAAAAGCAGGAAGTACAAGCAATTGATTTCCAAAAAATGTGAGAAATGACAGAAACAGCTGGTTGCCTGGACAGTTAGCCAAGATTCTTCTGTAATTTTGAGGCATCCATCTTCAGCCTANAGGCTTAGCATATCTGACAGACTTTTCTGTGAAGCAGGATACTCTGAAAGGCTGTTTCTACCTTGTCTTGGCAAAGTTCAGCAGTTCCTTTCATTTGTGTCCCGCTTGTCCAATTAGGACAGCATACTGTCAGNAGTCAAGGCAAGGTCACTTTCTTGCCCAGTGACTAACTTTTGCCACAAAGAAAGCAAACTCCATATGGAATTTCTTTGATGCCAGTCCTCTTCTCTGAAGTAGATTGGTGCTGCCAAGGAGCATAAATTTCTCATTGTCATAAGAAAAAGTACCTATATTTCTCATTGTCATAAAAAAAGAAACTATGTTATTAAAAACATCTTAAATGTCATATTCTATAGATCTCTGAAGTATTTAAAGATGACCTATCTATCTAAAATATATCTCTGACTTTGAAAACATATCTAATATGACTACAAGTTCAATTGTAACAGGTGACTAATTACTAACTTGCATTTCTTTATTACCCTAAGTAGTTGATAACAGTAACTTTCAAAGACTAGAAATGTGCTTTACATTGTTAAATGAGTTGTATAGGTACAATACCTTGAACAAGAGTAGAAATGTATGCACAGTATATTCTAACAAAAACAATCTCAAATTTGTATAAATATACAAAGATCCATATCAATGTACAATATTTAAAACAAGTAGTTTCTTTTTAAAGTAAATTCAATAATCTACCCTCTTATCCTATCAATTCTATATCCCCCTTTTTTCCTTTTTCTTTTTTTTTTCAAAACAAGAACCCTGAATCTAATCTCCTTTGTTTAGCCTTTTTGGGGGGAGGTGTTTATTTTTTAACCATTGCCAATAAAACTTGTAACCAACCACCCTAAACAATGACAAATATCTATAACCCATTGAAAGACCAAAGGCCACCCACCCCACCTCTTGGAAATGTGGGAGTCATGTTCTTAAAATTACTTCCTGCTGTCTGAGGGCTATGGCATCTTTAGGGGATCCTGAAAAGAAAAATTGGGGTTAATTGTCAAGTCCTGGGAGAGGTAGCTATATCATTTGTTGTCCAGTCTATGTGTAATGGGACAGTGCAGGCTAGTCTCAGGNCTTGCTAGAGTAGTCTGTGAAGCAGGATTATCTCAGCTAACTNCCTTGAAATTGTCCTGAACAGTTTCTAGTCCAAAGCTGACCTTTAGGTGGTATTTATCTGCTTAGTGGCATTATGATAGTGCAGGTGGACTTGTCATTGTGGGACATCATAATCCTTTGGGAGACTTCAAATGTTGCTGTTAAGAATGGTCATGGTTCACTGGAGAAAACTTAAACATTTTAAATTTCATATGCAGCAGATCTCACAGAAGTTAAAGGATCAATATTTGTTATGTACATCCAGAGTACAAAATCTTAATTCCTAGTTACCTGATAGAGACTCAAACCTGAAATCATGCATAGGAAACTNGATGAAGCATTTTTCTAGAATTAGTTAATACTCTACATGACCATTAATATCATTATAAAAAGTTTAAAGTCTATATATTCACAACTTAAGAAAAGTTTTAATGGGTCAAAATAAAACCAAAGGATCATGAGATTAGTAGTCATAGAATAGTCCCTAAATTTAGTTTTTCTTCTGTTCCATATCATGTGGCTTTTTTAACATAAGACATAGATTTGGGATTTTACTTTAACAAACATGCTTGGGATTAGAGAAGGTGAGAGCCACACTCCAACTCCAAGGCCAGCTTTAACTTTTAGTTGAACTGGAACTTGCATTATGTGTCTGTAGAGAACAACAGAAAAAATATTTAGGAAGATTTATGAAATTTTATCCTGTTGGAGATGTGATACACTAGCAGGCCAATTTACTCTTTTTCTTGGGACATTTTTTTGTGGATGATTTGTCCCTTTTCTTCAGATGACTTATGTGGNAATAATTTATCTGTGTTTCCTAATAAAATTTATCTGAGGGTCAGAGGAAAAATGGGGCCGCCAGTCACCTGTAGTAAACAATAGCCATGCAAGTTAGCACACGCCCTTAATCCATTTGGTTCTCTGTGACTCCACGGTCACATGGGGAACTAGCAGTAGGAGGTGGTGGCACACNCCTTTAATCCCAGCATCAACCTTAGAGTTCTGAAGATCCATGCAGACAAGACAGGAAGTGATGTAGCTTGGGAGGAAAAAGCCAGGTTAGACAGGAAGTCTCTCTTTTTGCTCCGCTTCGCTCCTGGGAAGTAGAGGCAGCGTTGGTGAGTGGTGGCTTGCTCCTAATTCCTCTGATCTCTGTCAGATTTTCACCCTTATTTCTTGTTCCGCGTGTTTATTAATAAGACTGGTTAGAAGTTCTTCTTACAGACTTATTTGTCCAATGGTTTTCAGATTCCTTAGCTGAATGCCTTTATTCTCCTGACAATACTCTTCCCCAACCCTAATTTTGGGGAGGTTTCCTTTTGGCAAAATATATGTGATCAAATGAAAAATATTTGTTAGTTTTATAAGTTAGTTTAAATTGAATTACCATGCTGGTTGATGAACTATCACCTCTTCTAATCAAGAGGTCTCTTTTGTGCAAATCTAATCTTTATCAATTTTGATTTATGGTTTCTCCTGAATTTTTTTTTTAATTTTCTAAAGCTGTTCCATCATCCAGAGCAGTATGGCTTTTACAATAAGCATTAGGTTCCTTAATTGCTCTGNGAAGGAGTTTCCTCCATGATGACAGGAAACAACTGAACCATATTTCACATGGGGGACTTCTAGAAACCCCTCAAGGCATTTCCAGATGGCAAAGGGTTACCTTAACTGTCTCTTGTTGATCTATATTTATTAGTCCAATGTCTGCTTTTGCCACACCTTGTGCATACTCCAGAAGGGAGGGCTTCTATTTTTATTATTCTTAGAAAAAACGTTGTTTCTAGGAATGCTCTGCTTACAATCCCTTTTTAGGTGTCCTTATTTACCACAATTGAAACACCTAACATTTTAATATTTCTTTAAACCTTTGGAAATCATCTCCTATCCAAGTATCATCATCATTATGAGATTCAATATTGACTGTATCTCAATCCATTCTTCTAAGGGTGCTGATCTTGCCTTTAATAGCCTAATTACCCTTCTGCACTATTCATTTGTATTTTCAAAAGCCAGAGATTAAATTATTATTTGTCTAGCTCCTGAATTTTGAATCATTCTATTTATTGCTTAAGTCAATCTTTTAAAGAAATCAGTGAAGATTTCCTTTGGGTCCTGTATAACTTTAGCAAATGACTCAGTTTTCTTTCCTATTTCTTCAATCTGTCCTGTGCATTCAAAGCTGCATCATGGCATAAAGCCAGGGTGTGGTCATCATATAGGGATTGCCTTTGTGCATTATCATAATCTCCCTCTCAAAGAAGTTGGTCTTGAGAGATTTTCATACCTCTAACCATACTTCATTGTTCAATAGTCTTAGCCTCATCTTTCCACCAGGTCCTCCACTGTAATTAAGGACCAGCCTCCAAGACTGCTGTAACCAAGTCTCCCTAGTCTTGAGGGATAATTCTATTACGAGCTGACCATGAGTTTAACATCTGCTTCACAAAATGTTAATGCATGCCATATGAGACTATCGCTTCCTTGAATCTTCTTAATTCTAATATTTCCACAGAAGTCCATTTAGCTCTTTCACAGCCTTGGGGATATCTGTCATTTGGCAATTCTTGTAAGGTACCTGGATAAATTAAAGTTGGTTATTTGAAAACTTTAGGCTGTTTCTCTCTAACCTTATAATGTAACACTGAGACTGATTCTCCTTTAAATTCCCCTGTCTGGGTCTGAATATCTCTGTGATCTGTTTTAATAAGTTTTTCCAAAACTTGTATCTTAGCACTCATATTAACCAACTTTTTTAGTGATAAAACAAAAATAATAAAGCTGATAATGTTTCTGATTGCATTACATAAATCGCATGTAAATTAATTATCCTCTCATTTAATTGTTTCATTTTCAAACCGTCCAGTGTATTGTCACATAGAGACCTAATTCCCTCCATTATAATAGTGTTTCTCATTTTTTTTTAATCTGGGGAAAAACTCTCCTTTTTTACTAATTCCTCCCTGTAAGTATTTTCAATTGTCTCTCCAAATCTGCTGCTGCTGATGATGATTGAGATGACGGTGAAGGTGTGAGGCTGACTGCTAATTCATAAAATAGTAGAAGCCCCAGTGTGTGTCAAGGCAGCTGCCTAGGGTGGCAGCAACCTCAGGATGGGATCCAGGGAAAGCCCACAACCCACCGGGAGAGGGAACTCATAATTCTGAGAAACACACACAGGAGATCTTGCAGAAGAAACATGTGTGATGTGGTGGGAGATACCTAAAGGTAGAGCTTGCCAGTTGAGAGGCTAACTCTGGCAGCTTTTGGAGTCCAAAAGACTGTGGAGTTTGCTGCAGAAAGACTGAAAGAAAGAAATTNCAAAACTTACTCAGAGGCTTAGACAAAAAAAGAGAGAAAATCCTAGCTGATGGTGCAGTGACACCAGTCACAGGCAGCTCTGGTGTATGCAGTTGGCTGCAAAGCCATAGGCAAGCAGTTTTTTTCATGAATTCATGCCCCACAAGTTGGATGCCAGATTTAGCACAAATTCTCATTGGTCTTAATAATAAAAACTCAGAATTAGATATCAGGGTAAATGTTGAAATATCAGAGAAGTAAAGCAGCCACAGCCACCTCTTCACCTCCATGACTTCTCAGATTGAAAAAAGGGTTGAGTTCCTTTCTCCACTATTTTATATTCCTCTTTCCACCTAGCCATATCACTTCCAGTCTGTCTGTACAGACCTCGAGGCCTCTATGGTTAACTAATGGCTAGCTCCATATCTCTGATCTTCAGGCAAGCTTTATTTGTTAGAGCACATACAAGATATCACCACATATCTATGGAACCACTTATTGTTTCCTTGAACAATGTAACTGGTATAGCATCCCAGACTACTCAGTGACATGTTAGCCATTTGGCCTTTTTCATACTAGCAGCAAATAGCAGCAGTGACAATGGTAGGAATATGTACAGAATGAAAAGAANTATGGTGAATCTAAAAAGCATTAGGAATTTTGAAACAGAAAGATTTACTTTTAAAATAGTTTTCTTTTGAAGATCTTTTTTTCTTTAATAGTTTCTNTATTTGTTAATATATATTATCTTATGATATGATGTGATAATATATAATATATATTATCTTATGATAATATATTATTTTAAAAGCTAGATGACACAGATACCTAAGATAAAACTAAATCATAAAGATTATTAAATCAAATATGATTTCTAATTTTTCAAGGTCAGAAGAATAAAGGTAGGCTCAAGCAAGGAATCAAGGATATATGAAGTATTTCATATATGCTTTGTTACTTAGGTAATGCTGTCTTCAGGAGCTGGCACTGATTTCATTATGAATTCAAATGCATAATTGATCTACTTATACCACAGTCATGTTTTGCTTCCATGAAGAAATTAAGAGGATGATAATTACAAAGTGTGTCCCCTGAAATAGCATTGCTATTATTCAATTATATGGTAACTTAAAGCAANAAGGTAGAATGATATGAGTAACTGAAACCAGTTTTTATTTTTCTTTAATTGAGACGTGTGTAGAAAGTGTAAAATACTTACAATTCAGCAAACTTTGTCCTTTAATGAAGTTTCTCATTTGTTTGTTTAACACACATTAGAAAATTCATTGCAATGATTTATTATAGTAAATATTTTCAANATCCTTTTTGTTGTGAGTCTGGAGGTCAACATTTCACTGCAAAGCTCCTAGACACTTTTTATTATTGTCTTTTATATCAGAAGCAATAAGGGAGGCAAGTTCTTTCTCTGCTTGTAAATGTCAAGTGGCTTGCTGTGGGAATGCATATTTTCAGCCATAAATTAAAGTGTAAAAATGGTTATAAAATGTTTCAATTAGATGATATTTATCATGCTTCCACCTGCAAACAGCAGGGTATTTATGGAAGAAAGTTTTACAAAGTCTATTTTAGTTGTGTAACTGATACAGAGGCTCAATATTTTGCTAGTTTATTGTTGANATTTCAGATTTTTAGCCTGATAACTGTGACATAACAGTGTCAAAATATATCTAAAAAGTTGTAGCATTTTCTACTCCCTGCTGAAATAATCATCCTTGTAATTCTAAAGCAGCATTTTCTCCTTGAGAGTTAAACTGCTGCAAAATGAAATAAAAGCAGGTTTTCAGCTACTTTTAAAATAGCAGAGATCTGTTTACAAAGGATGGTTCAAATAATTAGTCAATTATTCTCACTCAAACAAAAGCATAGCTAAAACAATCGGTCTCTAACAATAGAGTGTAAGTATCAAATGCTAACGTGCAACAACAATTGTTCTCCCCTTTTGTACATTTTAACCTGTGTTCAACCACAGAATTTTGTTCTGTGAACATCANGATGTAATAGAAATAAAACCAGATTGTGTAAGAAGAAACTTTAGAGTAAAAGACTTGGCCAAATACCAGCTCTTGAAAACCAAAACAAAGCAACAATGATAAAACAAAAGCAAAATCATCTGACAGCTCAGCTCACCATATTATATTCTAGTAGCTCATCCTATAGAGCACCAACAGTTTCAGCTGTTTACCTATGTGAATGTGGAATGTTTTCAAGTCTCTTTTCCTTTTCTGCTGCATATGCAGACAACCTAAGAAACAAATTCTGTTCCTTTTTTTAGGGTANGGAAAGTTTAAACATGCCTCACCTCACTCCATTCAAACAGAAAACTTAATTCAATACAGTAGAACCTAAGCCAATCTCTATGATTCCTTCCCTGAAAACAGTTCTGAGCTAGTCTAATGACTACCATTGTTTTCCCTACAAGACTCATGAATAAGAAANCTCATTCTTCTGTTTTTATCATAGACGCCAAGCTCCGTGATAAACTAACATTGAGTGTTGGAAGGAATATTTCTCACCTTTGCAAAATGGCCCTGAAACAGATGTACATCTGAATTACAATTTGCTTCATTAAGCATTCCTTTCCTAATCTCTGCAAACATACCCTTCTGCTTGCTCACTTTCCAGGATATTCTTTGTCTAAATTTATACAAGTTGTGACTTTCTCTTGCCAGCCTATCTTCCTTTCATACCTACACTCCACCCCCATTTTACTTTAGAGTAATGATATATACTTCTTCATCAATTTATTACAAGCAAAACTGCTACAAGGAACTTACTGAGTTTGTCATTTGAAATATTTCTATATTAACAAAATTTGAAAAATTTTGTGTTACCAAATTAGCTTGTTTAAATAACTTT
>LZPO01008618.1:40728-53307 GCA_001675575.1 Neotoma lepida | reverse complement strand
AGGAAGTAACGTATCATCTATGCACACAAAGTCTGAAGGGTAAAGAAGCTTGTATTTGGCTGAATGGGCAGTGTCTTAGTCACTGTTCTATTGCTATGAANAGACACCATGACCTAGCACTTCTTTAAGAAGAAAGCATTTAATTGGGACTTGTTTACAATTTCAGAGTTCATCAATAATTTCATTTTATATTTGTCAATGATGAGAATTTTGCTTCATATAAACACGAACACAAAATGGAAGAAGTATATTTAGGGTCATATGAGAAACTGTTGGAAATTCGGTCCTAATAAACCAAGCAAAAATTCAATTAAACAATTTTTAATGAAACAAGTCAGTAACTCAAATAACAGCTTATAAAATCAAACATTCTAACTGTACAATCCAAAGATACACTAATTTGACATTTACATGTTGAGCAATGATGGCAGGAAAATATTCAGAGTCTTTGCTTTTTGTAACTAAACCATTAGATTTTTATAAGAGCAGGAAACTATAGTAGAGTGAAACATACAGTGGTCTTGACTCTGAGCTGGAGCATGTCAGGTAGTATTTGGTGCTGCTTGCATGACAGCAGTGTCCACACAAAGCGCTCATTTGTGTGTTCAGAACTTGGGCTGCAGTGAAGCCATGCAATGCAAAACAGATGAGTTTAGGGACACTTCACATGCTTGATTTTGAATTCATTTTTGGTGNTGTGCATTAAAGACCATTTTGCCATTGCCAAATTGTTCACAACCCCAACACAGGGTGTCTCAATCAAGTTTAGGGAGCCAGGCATAGGCTAGGACCTGGCTTGAGCACACACTCTCCAGATGTGGTACACTGCAAACTATTTTTGAACATAGATCCCTGTCAGTAAAACATACACTTCCAATCAATGCTTGTTTACTTAAATTACATATGTGATACTATTTACCTGATTCAAAATGTNTGTGAAAGACGTAGGATTTCAACAAGTCCCGGGGAGAATACCACCCAAATCTGGCTTCCCCGTGCAGACTGTAATGCCCTGGGTTCTTAACTACAGTGAAGAGCAACATTTTTACAAGAAAATAGAATCACAGTTCATAGAGATAAAAACATCAAAAGAGTGGTCAAGGAGCAACTTGGAATGAGAGGCCAGGTGCAGGAAGGTCTAGAATCTTGACTGTATTTGTCCAGTAGGAACTGTTCAAGGCTGAAAGGTTGACCGTAAAGATAATTACACAGGGTCTGGAGAGAGAGCTCAGAGGTTAAGAGCACTGGCTGTTCTTCCAGAGGAATCAGATTCAATTGCCAGCACCCACATGGCAGCTCACAACCATTTNCATCTCCAGTTCCAGGATATCTGACATCCTCTTGTAACCTCCTCTGGTACCTGGCACACATACATTCAGGCAAGATACCCATATACATAACATAATAATAATAAATTCAGTTATCATCCATATACTTAAAAAATTCAGATCTGTTAAGTTTCCTAAACATAGAACAACTGATTTTGTAGTCTTGTCCTTTCAAATCTATTAAAATCTTAATCTATTTTATTATCTAAAATGCCTATTTTTATGCCTGTTAAGAAGATCATAATTAAAATTAGCATTCTATGACATAGTCAAACACTGACATTAACTGACAACTCTATTTACAGCTAACTTTATACTATCTCTGCATATTTGAACAAAGAGTTTTAAAAAGCAGCTGAAATAAAGTTGCTTGCTTTCTATCCACTGACAAGTTTAGTATTTTACCTTTAAAATCTTAGATTTCTCTGTGTAATCTATGAGCTATTTCTCAAAACAGATAAACTAACAAAATGAAAATTTGGAGAACACCACATGCTAATTTTGTCTTAAAAGAGTACAACATTTCTTTCCTAAAACTACTTACTAGCAATTCTAACTGAAAGGAAACAGGAGGAAGAGAAAACAGGAAGGTAAGGAGAAACCAAATGTTTTCTCTCCTGCAGTGAAAAGGTGGAGAAGGTTCCTAACAGCCTAGCTGATCTTCAGAAGGAAGACTTCATTGCTTATACTTGTCAGCAAACTATACACCACTTTTCTCATGAAAATTAAAGGATTTAAAGCCCCTCACCTTTCAGATTAACAATGCTACATAATTCTAGAAGGTATTATGTGTCGTGAGCAAGCTAACATTTATTCCAAATATATCTTAGCAAACATTTTTTCAAGAATAAATTATTTCAAAAGATTTTATTAGAGAATAATGATTGAGAATATGTGAACTTTTAATCTAACTTGAACATTACCCAATTTACACCATGTTTCAATGTATATTTTACTGAATTCATATGCATAGTTTCATTTTTCTTGAAACAATTTGGCTTCTGACCCATGCTCTATTTATCCTGAGTAATAACTGACCATCCACAGGTCACAATGATTTCATCCTACACTTTCTTTTTTTGTGTGTTTTCTTTATTAAATATTTTATTCATTTTATATACCAACCACAGATCTCCCTCTCTTCCCTCCTCTCAGTCTCCCCCCATTCCTTCCCCACTCACAACCCATCCCCTATTCCCTCCTCCAACAAGGTAAGGCCTCCCATGGGGAGTCAGCAAAGCTTGGTACATTCAGTTGAGGCAGGTCCAAGCCCCTCCCCCTGCATCAAGGCTGTGCAAGGTGTCCCACCATAGGTAGTGAGCTCCACAAAGCCAGCTCATTTGCCAAACATTTTTAAGAAAATCACCATACAATAATAAACAATAAAATACACATTTCAGTGGTTAGAAATATGCTTCNGTCAGTAAAGTACCTGCCTTTGTATACCCCAAACCATGGATTGGATCCACAGTACTGAATTAAGTAGGTGTGGTGCTGTCTAGTCCCAGCACTTGGGAAATGGAGGTAGGAGGATCAGAAATTGAAACTACACAGGGAGTTTGAGGTTATCTTGGGATATATGAGATCCTATCTCAAAATAAAATAAAATAAAGAAAATTAAGATGAACATCTCAATTTGAGATCCAGTAATATAAACATCCTGGGTCTTTACTCCAAGGGAAAAGGATATGCGAGTACATTAAGGTCAAACAGAGACTGCTAAAAACTGATTACTGTACCTAATGANGATGGCAGAACAATAAATCCATCCAGTCTACCCACTGATTGGTTTTTCCACTTTATAAAAACACAGCATGTATCATTAAGCTCTCTTTTCTGAAGAGCCATACCTGACTTGTAACTTACAAGCATGTGCATGACCACGTGGGCAGCAAAGCTACCAACACTAACCCTCTTTCTCCTCTACTGAAGGACTTGTGGTCTTTTACAAAGACTGGAGATGAGTCAGCCAGGACAGGAGGACAAGCAGATTGGCTTGCAGGTGGCTTGCCTATATGGCTGTCAGTTTATGCTTCTGATGGGGGGCGGAGTCTCTCTCCATGGGGTTAGTTGAGTGAGTGACTTCTCCAAAACAAACAATCAGAACAGGGCAGGTGAAAACTAGCCTTGAAATCACAGGGTGCTACTTCACCATTTCATTCATAAGAAGGGAGTTTCTAAGTCTGGGTCATACTCAAGAAGGAGTTATATGCTCTACCCTTGTAAAGAAAAAAAAAAGGCCAAAGAGTTGTAACATATTTTAAACCCTTTTCAGTGCTTAGGAAACTCCCAGTTATTTTAACCAAATTATCAAAAATTAAGGGGAGAGAGAGACAGGAGCTGCCAGGACTAAATGACAATATGTATCATAGATAAATAAACTAAGGCTTTAAACTAAGCAACACAGGAAAACAGANTGGCTTGGATAGTTTTCTCTTGGTCTAAGACATTCACAGGGTTTGAGTTTTTGTGTGTTTTTAAGGGATAAGAGAGAGAGAAGTTCCAAGGCAATTCTCAAAGTAAAGGACTGCCGTGGAGATAATTTGTTTTCCCAAAAATAATTTTAATTACTCTTATGCTGTTCAGTAATCAATATTGGCAGAAGCTTATATGTAAAAAATACTTCATTTTATAAGCATGGCCCTNCATAATTGTTGACTACTTTTCAAATCATTTTGGGAAAGCAAGTGCTGGTAATCTCCAACAGNAATAAAAAGTGCTTCTTCAATCTTTAAGCATCATCACAAGAGATTTCTGTCACCTAATCACTGTGAAAAATGAAAAAAATCATGAAAATACATTGTGAAAGAGACACCAAGGTTCAGCCTCTTGTGGCTTTTCAGGAGGAGGCCAAAAGTGCTTGGATAGGGGCAGTCTGGATTGTACTTCAACTGTATCATGGAAAGATACATACCACTACTGTTTTCCTCATTTTTACTATATTTCTAAAAGATTAAATGTCACCTCTAAAGGATTAAATGTCACTATGCTGTCCATATAGTCTGACAAAAAAAACCCACTGTACTATCTTGGCTTGTGACTACACAAACACTACTGGGTCCCAGCAGCCTGTGAGGAGCCCCAAGCAATCGGAGTTTATCTCGACACTTCCAACCACAAGTACATTTTCTATGTGATCCCCATCACAGAACCACAAAGTCAACCCACAGGTCACACTGCCCACAGTTTACAATTGAGTGATTCACTCACCAATATTCATGATAAGTGAGTATTTATACAGCTATTTTCAGGCAGATTTCCAATGAGGAACTCATCCAGCCAACATACAACAACAATTTATTATATACTCACTAAGCCTTGTCACACAGCAGGCAAAAGATGATGAAAACAGCATGTATGACGAGCAAAGCTGGGGCTGCTAGGCTCTCATCTTAGTCTAGGTATGGTACTCTGGGTAAGGTGTCTGGCTCTCTAAGCTCCAGCTTCATCATCTGAGACATGGGCACGATAGCACTTAACCTCATAGGCTTGCTTGGCTTAGTCTAGAGTACAGCATCAATGCCTAATGGACACCAGGTTCACTGAGAGGCATTCCCTGACAGAGGCACACCCTGTCACACTACCTCAGATCCCCTGAATCTCTTTCTGTGCCCTGTAAGGTTTCCCTTTACTTTACAGCACTTCTTGGTTCCTTACTAAAATTACTTTCCAGACTGATGCAAACTGCCAATGGACCACAAAATTAACAAAGACAGAATCTCTCTGACTTGTCCTGTATATTTAATACTCCCAACAGTAGCATATGATGGGTATTCAATTAATACCTGTTGAGCTGATAATCATGCCAACAAATGGGACACAATACAAAGAAGAAAGATGTCCTTATGAGGGACAACAATGACCCTTTTAAGGGGTTCAGAGGTCAGTTAACCAGATTTAGCTGCAAGTCACAAACACATAGCAAATATATGTCTTTGTAAATAAATCCCACTATCTACTCTTGCTCTAGAGCAGCCTGAGGGGGTGTGTACAAGACATCAGCCCCATTTGTGCTTTCTAGGTCTTCAGGTGACTCTAATGAACATCCAGGGGTCAGATTTACAGGTACAACAGTGAGGGTGCTGCTCAGCAGGTACAACAGTGACCCCCCCACACACACACACACTCCTGCAGGAGAGAAGTCTGAAAGGATTTTCTGTGCTCAGGGAGATGGTCTAGGTCCACACTGCCGAATGCATTATCTCTTGAGTCTGGGGAACAGGAGTTTCAATCTCATTTGATGTCAATGAATTTAGAAACCACCTGTGAAGATGTTACTCTAGTGGGCAGTATTAGGGACAAAGCAGGCAACCAGCTCCTCCCCANCATGGGGTCCTTCATCAGCTGTGGTCCATCCATAGGGGAATACATTCTGGTGGGAAGGTACTCAAGTGTGTGCCACCCCTTGACTGCTCCCCTTTACAACCTCAGAGGAACCATTTCTTCCCCTGTCATTCTAAGGCAGCTGTGATCAAGTAAACTAGTTAAAAACAATGAAGCACATCACCCATACAAAAGGGCTTGTGCGNGCTGCTGCAGGACGTGCATCTTTCCCCAGGAAGAGGGAAGAGACTCACAGAGTCCCAGCAAGGTAGGTGTGGCAGTTCCTCCTGGCTCAGCAGTGCCTCAGCACGGAGCCATACTGATAAGATTGACAGTTGCCCTTCCCCCACCCCCAAGCTGTTCCACTCATGCGATATCAGTTTAATTGCCATGTTCCCACCTACAATTTGTTAAGTATCTACTATGTGGCAAGTACTGTGATGGTGGCAAGTACTGTGATGGTTATCTCATTCTGTCCATCCCAATATCCTATATATCAAATACTATCTTTGTATTCTATAATGAGGAAATTTAAAACCCAGCGGAGTCAAATAATGCACTTGAACTTAACAAATGTGGCAAAGCTACACTACCTTTCTTCTCTTTGAAAACAGTGTATAGTGCTGTACTTATATACGTGCTATTCTTCATTTACAAATCTTGTTCATTTGATGTTTTTCCAAATCCCAATAAAGGCCCCCGAGCATCTCCTTATATATACATCTTAAGTATAATTTATTGTTACCTCATAGCATGAAAACGAAGGTAGCAGTTGAGAAATCATCCNAGTAAGCTTAACCATACAACCACCACTCAAGGGAAAAACGAAAACAGGAGTTTCTCAGAATGNAGTCAAAGACGGAAGCTATAACTTAAGTTTCTCATTTAGGTGAAAACTTAAAACAACATACAGTCATTCCAGACTGAGATAACTGTGATGGCTGATCTTGGCTGTCACATCTGGAATCAACTAAAAAAACCCAGACAGCTGGGCACACCTGTAAGGATTTTCTTGATCAGATCATGAGTTGAGAAGACCCACCTAAGTCTGGCCACACCTGCTGGTGGCAGTCCATATAAAAGAACACGGAAGCGGAAGCTTTTGCTTTCTGCCTGCTTGCCTTTGTCNTGCTGGCAAGTTCATCTGCTCTGTTGCTGAGGTATTCCTTCACTGGTGTTAGAACCTACTTCTTCTGTATTCCAATGTGGACTGAAGACCAGCAGAGACATCTAGCTTCATGGACTGAGCAACTATGCGATTCTTGTCATTTCCATCAAGAGATAGTCATTGTTCAGACAGCCAGACCACAAACTGTAAGCCACTCTAATAAATCCCTTTTAATATAAATATATTTTCATTCAATCTATCAGTTTTGTTGCTTCAAAAAACCCTGACTTATTAAACAGTCATTATTTATCTGGCTAAGTAAATAGCTCAGCATTTTCTTGAATACAGAGAAACTAAGTAGTGGTATAAAACATGATGACAAGGAATATTATATAATATTCTGAGGTGTGGGGAGGAGACTTCAGAAGAACAAGACCCTCCAGCTTCCTCTCAGACTAGTGATTCTGAGCTCTGACGGTGGGTGAGGTGGCCAGCAAGGGGGTCATGTTTTGCCTTGTTCACACTGTTATAACTGTATAATAATTACGAAGAACGTTGCATTTATTGAACTCCCACAATATAATACAGAGATCAGGTGCACCAAGTCCCTCAACAGCTCTTCAGTAGCACCACTGCATTTACTGATGAGAAAAACAAAGCTGTGAGAAAGCTGAGTGAGCAGTTCAGGGTCGCANTGTTCACCCTCCAGCCTCAAAGCAAACGCTCTTTCCCTCACAGTCAGCCACCTTCCCTTCCCAGGTTCTCTGTGAGGTCATACACAACTGATGTCTTAGAGACCTCCAACAAGGGGGTTGAGGCTGCCAAAATGGTATCAAGATGAGTCAGAGACTACCACTCCTTGTGGGTGCCGTTATTTTAATTAATTTGGATTGTTCTTATTCAATGACAAAATGCTGTAGCCACAGAGTTGGAAAAAAGTCACTGGACCAATGCTAAAACATTTAGTTACCTAAGTTCTCTGTCATCATTGGATAAAAGGGGGGAAAAAAAGGATAGTGGGCAACCTGTGAAGGTATGAATTTATCATCTCCCCTCTCTAACTCTCCTGTAGGATTCATGGTCAGTACTGGTGTTCACCGTGGACAGGCACACTCAAGAAGAGACTACACTAGATCACAGGCTGACCAACCACACAAAGAGGCCATAAGTACCTCCTGTCAACTGTGACAACCATCAGCTTCCACTATGCTGAATTCTCAAGAGGATCATAACATCAACTTCAACTATAGAAACAACGGTAGGTTTGGGCTAAGAGAAGAGACAGAAGGGAAAAAAGGAAAAAAGTGCAATTCTTTGGCCTACTTACCTTTTCCCATCTATTCAGGTCTTTTGTGAGTATCCTACATGTGACAGAGACAACTCTGAACATTATTTATGAGTCGTGGGGATCTGATTTGGTAAGTACTTACCTTGACCAGAATTGTATATTGCTTTGACAGATTTCTTCACTTTCTGTAGGGCTGTTCTATCTTGGTCTAGAGCCTAAAAGAGAGAGGGAAAGGATGTTGGAAATTTTTGGTATATTAAAAAAAAATTTCACTCACAACTTCCTTTCTTCTGTTGGCACCAAAGCAGCAGCACACTTACAAGAAACCAGCTGTGCTGGCTTTGCATACATGGGTTTTCTGTAGGGTCACTACATAAGGCTCAGTGTGAAATGGGCAATCTGGTAGCCTGTCAGTAACCATGCAAAGAAAATGTAGGGAATCTTAAGAACTGCTTCCTCCTCTCACAAGTTTGTAGCCTGTTGAGGGAGAAAAGCATGCTTAAGGCACAATGACACAAATACCCTGGGAACGAAACGTATCTTAATATCTGGTGTAAATGCACTGAGGAAAAAAATTAGTGAAGTTTTATCAGCAGGAATGATCTCCTCCTTGTGCTTTTAAAGTTCACAATTTCTTTAATAAAAAATCCTGTCTATTAAAAAAGCAAACATGATACTGATGATTAAACTCAAATCCCCCTGCCTCAGCTTCCCCAGTACTGAAATAACAGGTATGCACCACCACACTCAGCCACTGGCTGCCACTTTTAGTCCAAGTAGTTCAATGGTTCAATTGTTTTTCTTCACCTTCTGTTCTCTAGACAGCAATGGCTAGACACGTGGGCGGGCACCTTGTCCACGCCGACCTAGCAGGTCCTTCCTAGGATTTCTGGGCTTGGGAAAGGAGATCACAATAGCCAGTCCCTTTCCACTGAGGTCAGTCTGGTAGCACCTCAGGTTCTTTTTTCTAGAACAGTTTTGTTTTTAAACATTACATTTTAATAATTTATTTTGTGTGTATAATTGTCTCAGTCACAGAAACCAAAAGTGCTCAAGTCACATTTCACACTAATGTAATATAAACTGAATCCCAAATTCGTGGTTTTTCTATCAGTGGCCTGGAAGAGGACCAGGGCTTTCTGTGTGCACATCTACCATTACTCCCACTGTGCCCATCATGTATGCTCCANGATCTGTGCCACAGCAACACCCCACTGGTGCTTCTAGAGAGCAAGATTTGAAGGCAAACAGCACGTGGACTGCAAAGTTAGGAACATTTTCAGGAAAGACCACATTCTGGAACCCTAGGTGCCTGTGGCTACAGTATCCATTCTTTCAACTCTGTTTAACATCCTTCTTTATGTACTCAGTATCTTTTTCTGAACTGAAGCAACTGCCCTGTGAAGAGCCATAATAAAGTGAAAGCCAGGATCTCTTGCCACTAACAGACGATAGCCTGAAAATCCCCAAGTACCCAACTGGCAAACGCTCATCTGCTCAGCACTGCAGCCATCCCATATGGCACTTGCACTGTCCCACAGAGGTTAGGGAATGTTTTGCNCATGGTTTCAGGGTAGAGGTAAAATCTCAAGTACTGTAAAGGTCTAATATATATGCCGCCCTTGAAAAGAGAACAAAGGTAACCCATACTTAATAAACGCTTCGCACAGAGCAGAAAACATGTTGAGAAGTTCACATGGATTGTCCCACTTGGTTCTCAGAATAACTTATNANGTAAGTACTATTAAATACATTTTATAGAAGAGGAAACTGAAGTTTAGAAAGTCCAACTTGTCTGCGGTGACACAGCTGGAATTTGAACAAAGTCTGACCTCTAACCCTGTCCAGCTCTGCATTCTAATCTGTGACAAACGGGAATGAAAACTGCATATAATCACAGGGGGTGGGGACAACCTGCCATTTTCAAGAGAGAGAGCTGAGCAAGCTATTTNGGATGCTGAGCATCAACAGGATGGGATTTAGAATCACCTAGGAGACAAACTCTGGGCATGTCTGTGAGGATGTTTCTAGGGAGGCTGAAATGAGAGGAGACCCACCCTGAAAGTGGGTAGCGCCACCCCATGAACTCGGGTCATGGGCTGGTTAAAAAGCAGAAGCCAGCAGGAACTCAGCATTCATCACGCTCACTTCCTGACTGCAGGCACACCATAACCAGCTTGTTCTTGCTACCACCACGGACGACATTCCCTCAAATGCTGCAAGCCAAACTCAACCGGTCCCCTTCCTTCAGCTGCTTTTGTCAAACTGTTTGTCACAGACATGGGTAACCAATACACTGCTTGTACAAAGAAAAGGAGAGAATGCAAAGGCAAAGTCACTGAAGACTGGACAGTAGCACGCCCTCTGAAGAACTGTGTGAGTCACGGAAGACTGGACAGGAGCATACCCTCTGAGGAACTGTGTGAATGACATAAACAATTATCATTATTCACTTTTATATACCTATTACTGACTTTTTCCCACCAAGAAGAAAAGCCCTGGGTGTGAGAGAAAGATTTGTCTAATGTCCCACACCAAGAGGAGAAATAGCCTATGCATTTTCAAGCGTGCCCCCTATCTGCTGTGGAAGCATGTCTGTGTCTTCCTGCATCTCNCCATAATTTCAAGAAAGGAGACAAGATCTGGTCTCAGTTCACCCAGAAGTTCAGCTACAGGGGTCTACTCAGAATTAGTTCCTGGACCATAATGCCTGTGTGTATTAGGAGTTAATAACACCAATGAACAAAGTATATGGAAGGTTTCAAAACCCTGGAGGAGACACTATGTAGTTTCTTGTGGGAGGTGTTATGGAGGGGGAAGGNAATGTCTCAGAATTCATGTTCAATGCTTTCCCAGCTCAACAACGAACACAAAACTCACCCATTTTTAAAGTTCATGTACTTTTAAAGGTTTTTAAGAGCATTTCATCTATCAGGTATATTCACAGCTAAATCTGAATGATGCTTTTAAAAAACAAACAAAAAAACTTTTGTATTTGGCCAGTGGCAAGAAGCAGCCAAGTAAAATGTACTTTTATGAGTCTCATACTGTAGAGANCTGGAGGATGTTGTCTTTCAGTCAAACAGGGCCTCCTCCAGAAATTACACCTCTAGATGTGCTAAAAAGTTCCATTTCCCTCAAGTGCCAAACAACTGCACTGACTGCCTGTGAAATGTCATATATAAAGTCAGATGAGGGCTAAGAAAAAAATTGTGCACAGTGTGGACTATGCAATTGCATAAAAGTGTGACAAGATATCTGCCTACATTTTTTTGTTGCANCGGAAGCTTACCATAGCAAAAGGGCAAGAGCAGGAGTGCAAGCCAGGCAGGGAAGCCACTAAGCCACACTCCTCCGTAGCTTCTGCTTCCATTCTTACCTCCAACTCCTACCCTGATTTCCTTTGATGATGGACTGTGATGTTGAAATGGGCCAAACAAACCCTTTCCTTCCCAAGCTGCTTTTTGTCATGGCCTTTTGTCAACTAAGACACCTACTCTTGGAGGTTTGAGAAGAACTCAAGATGACCATGAGGGCACATGAATCATGCCAGAGGTAGATCTGTCCCTTCCCCTGAGAGAATAAATGCAGTAGCAACAAATTAAATTAAAACTCAAGTCTGAAAATATTTAACATTTCCAGAAATTAGAATTCATTTTTATGAATTCATTGAACCAATATACATTACTAAGTATAGGTTATGGGTTAGGACACAGACCCTGANGTGAGTAAGTAGTCAGTTTATGTATAACATAGTTTTGGAATAGCAACTACAGTTCCAGGATACAGAAGAAGGGGAGAGTGGGAAAGAGAAGTAGAAAACCAACACTCCAGTGTCCACCATGTGCTAGGCATTCCTCCACATTACTTTCACCTTTNACTGTCCCATCATGGTCATGGACAACTACCCTTCTCTCTTCCTGAACTAAGCAGGAAGGGAGATAAGGAAGCAGGCACAAAAGGTAAGTCAAGGCAGATGGCAGAGCAGACACAGGAGCTACACACAGTCCCTACTGTGTTAGTTGAGGAGGTGAAGGCTGGGGGCTGTGACTCAGCTGTGTGCCAGCAAGACAGGGCAGGTAGGGAAGGTTCAGTCAGGAAGCGGCAGCCCAGAGGCAGAGGAGAGCCATGACAAGAGCAGCTGCTGTGAGAAGAGGCAAAGATGTTATCGTTTGTTAGTTTCAAGATTACTAGGAGTCGAATGAGGCTGCTACAAAAGGGGAAATTATCAACCTAAAATAAAAGTGGATTTGCATAATGTACCCCAAAAATGGAAAGTTGATGCATCATACACAAATAAAGGCTTTAAGCTGTTTATCTCACTATTGGAGACTATTAAAAGAATTTTGAAGATTCAAGTTCTCTAGATATTTAATATCCTCTGTTGTGCCTACAGCAATGGTTGCAGAGTGGTGGAATGTAACCCACGGATAGATATGTAGGTGGTACATGGCTAAGTTCTGGGCCCCAACTTGACAAGTTACTTCACAGTTCAAAACTGTGGCAAAGTTTCAACAAATCATTTTCAGTGA
>LZPO01008618.1:27656-40243 GCA_001675575.1 Neotoma lepida | reverse complement strand
CATCTTGCCTTTCAAAAGTCAGTCACTTTTGTGATAGATCAATAATGAGATGATTTCTCTTTCTTTGCTGAAGGCCAAGGAACTTGACCAAACATAGTACCTTCAACNACTGAGGTTGCAAAGGAAGGCTTACACAAGTCCTACATGACACAGACCAATGGAAACTGCACTGAGTGATGAGCCTGCCTCCCTCCCTTCCTGTCCTCCACTTCTACAGATGGGAACTTCGTTTATNGGCAGCAAGAACAGTTGGAGCAGCAGGGGTCAGCCTGGGTCAGCTGTCATATCTAATGTTCTTTTCAACAAACCACTCTGCCTTTTGTATAGACTGTCGAATCCACCAACTTGAAGAGAAGAAGTAGAACAGATCCCCTTCAAAGTCCTTGAGGTTAATCCTGTCACCAAGTTCAGCCGAGAATCTAATCCTATCTTACAGGGAAAGGCTGGGATTAGAACTCTCAGGGAAGCTCACTCTCTGAAATTGTGGGACATGCCACCTAGCATCTCTTTAGCAGAGGTGTCACAGATGAGGGGCTATGAATGTTCTAGCAATCACCTACCACTACTTTATGGGCCAGTCTTTAAATCAACAGATCTTAGCTATGGAGTTGAGTACTACTGTGGGAAGAAATGTGCCGCTGTGGCTGTGAATGTAGGGAGGAAATGAGGCCATTGAGACCAGGGCACATCCTGTCTGGCTATCACTTTATTGGCTTGGTGGCTACAGTCAACTTAAATCCCCAGATACTAAATGCTGTTGAAGCGGTCTTCATACACCAGCTAAGGACTGCTTTCCCCCTCCCCAGGGGCCTCAAATTCTTATCTTAGTCCAATTTGCCTTCTGTGCTGGCTAATTTTATGTCAACATGACACAAGCTAGAGTTATTTGAAAGGAGGGAACCTCAATTGAGAAAACACCTCCATAAGATCCAGCTGTAACAAAGGATAACCAGACTACAACCCCCAGCTCCAGAGAAGCTAGGTAACAAGGAGGACCCTAAGAGGGATGCATGGATCGCCCTGGGAAGGGGAAATAGATGAGATCTCCTGAGTAAATGGGGGCAAAGCGGGGGAGGCAATAGAAGGGAGGGGATGAGGGGTGAGAACATGAGGGAATGGGATGGTCGAGCTGGGGGAGGGATGGAATGGGAGAGCAATGAAAGAGATATCTTGATAGAGGGAGACAATATGGAGTAAGTGAGAAATTACTGGTGCTAGGAAAATTCCCAGGAATCCACAAGGATGACCCCAGATTAGACTACTAGCAATAGTGGAGAGGATGCCTGAACTGAGTTACCCCTGTAATCAGACTGGTGAACACTCGGTCATCATAGAGCCTTCATCCAGTAACTGATGGAAGCAGATGCAGAGATCCACAGTCAAGCACCAGGCTGAGCTCCGGGTGTCCAGTCGAAGAGAGGGAGGAGGGATTATATGAGCAAAGCAGGGAGCAGGGGTGGGGGTGGGGGTGTCACAACCTGCATGGGATTGAACTAGACCCTCTGAATATGGGAGACAGTTGTGTAGCTGGGTCTGTTTGAGGGGCCCCTGGCAGTGGGATCAGGATCTATCTCTGGTCCATGAGCTGGCTTTTTGGAGCCCATTAACTATGGTGGGACACCTTACTCAGCCTTGATGCAGGGAGGAGGAGCTTGGTCCTGCCTCAACTGAATGTACCAGGCTTTGCTGACTCCGCATGAGAGGCCTTACCCTTCTGGAGGACGGGATGGGGGTTGGATGGTGGGGGAAAGGCTGGGGGGAGTGGGAGGAGGGATGAGAGGGGGATCTGTGGTTGGTATGTAAAATGAATAAAAAAAATTTCTTAAAAAAATTCCTGCTGTAAGACATTTCCTTAATTAGTGATTGATGGGGGAGGCTGGAGGTCCAGGGTTCTAAAGAAAGCATACTGAGCAAGCCACGGAAAGCAAGTCAGTAAGCAGCACCCCTCCATGGCTTCTGCATCAGCTTCTGCCTCCAGATTCCTGCCCTGTTTGAGTTCCTGTCCTGACTTCCTTCAGTGATGGACTATGATTTGGAAGTATAAGCCAAATAAATCATTTTCTCCCCAACTTGCTTTTTGCTATGATGTTTCATCACAGCAATAGAAAATCCTAACTAAGGACATCTTCCTTCTCCAGACTGATCATAAAAATGCCAGTATGTATTATATATATTACCTTACTCAACCTTCACAGTAATGTCCAAGGGGGTTTACACCACCCCTGCTTTATAGACGGTAAGAACACTGAAGCTCAGGTGACACTAGATCATGCAGCTTGTTAAAGACAAAGGCAGGATTCTAAGTCAGGTCTTTTTGANGTTAGCGCCCATGCACAGCAATTACACTGCCTGTGACCCTTCTGACCTGCAGAAACGTCAATCAAGAAGAAGGCGAGTAGTGGGAGGTCGGGGAAGGGACGAGAGAGGGTAATGGAGTGGTGAATATGATGAAAGCACATTACATACATGTATAAAAATGTCACAGTGAGACCACTATTCTGTACCTTAAGAAATGGGGGAGGGGAAACAACAAGGGTCAGTCATTAGGACAGTAGCAAGGCAGCCCCAGAAGCCCTCTCCTTTCCCTTCTAGGTAGCTGTATGAGGAAGCCTAAGAGACCAAGACTGGTGCTTTTCTTGAGAGTCCCAAGCAGCTCACTGAGGCAGCAAAGAGTGAGAGCCACAGCTACGTGGGGAGGAGTCAACTGGTGCTCACTGGGGTTCCATTAGCTGATTGGATCAGACTTGAGCTGCCTATGAAACATTGTCACTATGTAAGTTCATTGCTAAATATTCTGCCTGGCTTATGGGTGTTGGTCAAAACTACAGTGGGGCTTGCCTCTTGACTTCAGGTCTAAGACTTCTTCGGGAACCCCACCTTTGACACTGGCTACGGCTACCACATTCACTGAACCTGATGCTGTCAGGTGTACTGAGCACTTATTCACAGAAAACAGGTTTACTAATGAAAACCAATAGCATCTGAGATGCATGGGCTGCTGACAAGCACCTGGTGCTTTAAAATACTGGGGACTTGCTGAAAGATATCACTGAATGACAGAAANAAATTGAAAAGAATTGGTGCATTTACCCACCTAGCTNTGACCCACAGACAGGTCACTCAAGATTAGCCTGCACAGAGGAATGTAAGGGCAGTGGATGACACCTACAGCTGGGATCCTCCCACTTGTGAAGATCTGTTCCCCCAGGTGTCAGGCCTACATCAGAAGTGTGGGTGCCTGAGAAAGACAAGACTATTCTCCATCAAGATGTGGTGAGGTAGGAAGTAAGTGTGTGCCAACATTCTAAGAGGTATGTCTGTGGTTAAGCATCAAGGAGGCTGGGCAGTGGTACATGCCTGTACTCCCAGAACATATGAGGTNTAAGGANGGCTGAGAGGTCAAGGAGCTCAGCTGGAAGCCACTCAAATTCCCTCTTCTTGAGCTCTCTGGAACAAGCAGGACAGAAAATGCTGCCAGGAGAATCTTAAGTCCTTTCTTTGGGCTCTTGCCTTATTGTTTTCCCTCCTGATGGTGCCCGTATTCATCCTATCCCCTTTACACGAAGGTACAATGTTCCTAAAGTGTAAATCTGATCATGTCACTCTCTGGCTTTAAAAATCTAGAATACTGAAGGAGAAACTCTTCATGGCTGTCACTATGTTGGATTAGAAATTTTTCTTTTAAAAATAAGTCTTGTATACACTACCACAAGGTTGATTACCTAAAAATTTTAAGCCTTTTTAACAATATCTTCTAATTCATGCCATGCCTACTTTGCCCTCAGAATTTCAAAAGACCCAATGACATGTTTAACTTCCATAGAAAACAGGGGAGAAATAGCACATACTCATGGTAATTTCCTGTAGCCTTGCAAATTGTACATTTAAAAAATTAGTAGAATATTGTGTTTCAAGAGCTCCTGTCTGGGGCCAAGAAGAAAACTGTAATCACAGCAATTACCTTGTGAACCTCTAATTTCTGTTGTAGCTGCAAAGTTTGGAGTAGCACACCCACCCACGAGTACCATGGCTCTTTCATCTAGAAGCAATTTCNGTTCCATTCTTGGGAAAATAATAATTATAGGTACAGCAAGGTAGTTAAANAAAAAAAAAAAAGTCATGAAAACACCATTTCCATGCTATAAGACAGCAAGAGTTCCTGAAGAAAGTACAACCTCGACCAGGACTAAGTTCCCCGATTTGTATGTGTTAAGAGCTGCCTCAAGAGAACAAGAGTTTATGTTGGAGACCAGACAGTGCACTCCTCAGCTGTTGGGCCTTTTAACTCCTCCAAGCTCTAGGATCCCCCAGTGTTCTAATAAATAGACTGTTTCAGTCCTGACCCAACGCTTCGAAGACATGCTCCAATGGCTCACATTCATTGAGNCTTAGTCAGGATGGAGAGTAAATACTGGGCAGATGCCAGGCTTTAATGACTGACAGTGGTTTAGTGACTGGTATCTGGAGCAAGACTGCCTGAGGTCAAATTCTAGCTGTACTAACCACCTGCCTGGGCCTAGCTAGATAGGCCAGCTGCGCTTCAGTTTCCTCACCTGCAGAGTATTTAGATAGTAGGCAATCTTGAGTAGATTAAGTGAAAAAAAATTGCAAGTAAATAAGTGCTTTTAATGNTACTTGCAACAGAGCAAATTCTCAACAAATATTAGCTAGAATTTGATGGTGAAGGTATTTTACTTTATTTCCTCCAAGGTTCCTGAGGGGTGAATAGTTAGCAAAAACTTTTTTTTTTTATGTAGATGGTAGAGCTACTCAAGGGACTCTGGCCAGCTGAGTGTGATGAGCATGGCTCTGGCAGGCCTTGTCCTTCTCTCCCTTTCCCTCTGCCTTGCTAAACCCGTTAGATTACATCCCTAAAGCTAGCCACCAAGGTCTATTCCCTTATTTAGCCACTTCCTCCTCCTGAGGCTGACTACCAAGGTCCAGCTATCAAAGTATTGAAGTCTAGCAATCAAAAGCCCCCTTTGGCTTACCCAATTAACATGCCCAATTAAAATTAAACACCTCATCCTAACACAAGATATGTCCTATCTTGGTACATATACACAATCTCTATTTATACTTTTATAAATTGCCATTTGCCTATGTGCCACACCTATCTCCTCTCTATCCAGAGACTGTCCTTTGTCCTCCAACCTGGGACAAATCCCCTTACCCCTCCCCCTTGTTCCCTTCCCCTTCTTGTTCTTCCTCTATCTCCTGTCTTTGTCCCTTATTCCCTGATCTCTGTNCCTCTGGGGCAAATAAATCTTTGTGCTGAGCACTTGGTCTTGGGGATCCTGGGCAGACACTTTCCTTTTCAGCTACCATATACAAACCCNTCCATTCAGACTCATTCTTCGTGGAGATTGCTGATCTCCCTAGAGTATGTACAAGAGTCCACTACAGGGTGAGAAGAAAGATGGTGATGACTTCAGCTTGTAATTTTTATGTTATATAGCACCACACAGAGAATATACTTATGTGTATGTGCATATGTGAAGATTGGAATCCTGCTCAAAACAGATTTGGAGAGGGCACACACAAACACGTGAAAACCACTATCAAGCAAGTATTTTCTGAATACTCATGATCACAGCATGGTGGGACGAAAGAGTAAGGGCTGGTAAGAAGCAAGCCCGGGCCTGCCTGCTGTATGTATTTGTACACTGTATGTGTACAAAGACACCCCTGTCTAAAATTTCAAAGGCATTACCAGGCTGGGAAGGTAGCTCAGTGGTAGAGTGCTTGCCTACATGCGCAGAGCCTTAAGTTCAGTTCTAAGCCCTTGGGTGGGCGGTGGTAAATGGCATTACCAAGACATTAGTGGGCCTTTAAGCACTGATAACCAATCTAATAATTTTAAACTCAGAATACTGGGTAGCATCAAATGGTGTTAATATTATTTAAAAAATAAAAAGTCCTTCGTATTTTCTTGTTCCTTTTAGTAATTTGTTAGTTTTCCCAACTTGCTAAAATACTCCCATCTTTCCTTTCTGAGAAAGTCACAGCCTAGGAAGATGAACTTAGCTTTTCTCATTCCAAGGAAGCAACAAATGTCATGTTACTCATCCCCTAAANAAAAGTTGATTTTAAAAATTAACTGTTCATAGGTATCCCATAATCTTAAGAATATCATGCTGCTAAAGCAAATAAACACAGCTATTTGGGGTTTTTGGATTAGCCATTCAAAAGTAGAGAGCATGCTTGGCATGCTTGGGGACCTGGTGTGGACTCCCAGCACCATACACAAAAGAAACCTATTGCAAAGCACCTATATACCTGTTTTATTAGTAAAAGAAAAACAGACATATCTGTTTCTTAAACAGAACACAGCAAATTAAAAATAAAGTTCTTTTAAAAATATTCATTCTCTCTGGGTGTATTGTGTTACATATGTGGAGGTCAGAGAGTCAGGTTTCTCCCTTCACCATGAAGGTCTTGGGGATTGAACTCAAGTCCTCAGGCTTGGCGGCAAGCTCCCAATCTTTCAAGTCATCTTGCTGGCTCAAAAGTAAAAGTTTCAATTAAACTTTAGCCATAGACCCACAGCTCTAACACACTATTTTCCCTTTTGCTAACCTCCTATCTTGGTACATATACACAATCTCTATTTAAGTAACCAGTGTCTTACATGTAGCCTNNACTCAGCTTTTTTCAGTTATTAGTAGGCTGCAAATCACTGTTTTTCTGTCTGGGTGTTACCGCTGAGCAAGTGTGGATGGCTTTTCAACACACTGATAAATCTTCTGAGTCCTACCCATTCCTGTTGAAAGTTAGTGTAATTTCCCATGTTTGTAACTAAAGATTTTTATTTTTAAACTCTAATTTTCAGCGTGAAGATTAAACAAAAACTTGCTTCTAATGAAGACACTCTCAAGTCATGCACTTGTGTTTTAAATCTGATTATGGAGTATTGGTGGGCACCAATGGTATTTTTAATGTCTTAGTAATTCATGGTGTCCCTAAGTCATAATANGGACAAGAAGTTTTAAATAAATGTCACAAAGATCTAGCTAATCCTCTTGCAAATTACATTTCAATGCAATTTAGGACAGTGGTTAACTCAGAAGTACAGGTTTCTTAAAAGGGTTCAAAGGCTAATGTGAAATGCCTGCATGCTGCCCAGCACCCTGCAGCTGGTCNTCAGCATGCCCCCTTTTAGATAATGCCCCCTGAGGATGGCCAGCTCAGACAGAAGGCCTCAGTAGAAGGAGACTACTCGCAAATCCAGGGGACCTGGAGAACTACTCAAGGAAGANAGAGATGAATGAAGGCTTTAGTCATTGCTCAGAAGCCCTGAACACCATTCACCTCTGGGCGTTGCTTCCATGAAGGTAAATCTTCCTGTTGGCAGAAGTGAAGTTCTCTGTAAATCAAACCCTATTCCTCAAGATGCATATTGGCACTTCAGAGACATTCCCACTAGATGTCAGGTTTTGCNTTTTATGGAATGGGTCCTTTTTAGATGTCAGGTTTTATGTTTTATGGAAAGAGTCCTTTTATAATGTGCAATCATTCTTAGGCCCTGCTATGTGTGTGCAGATTGTAGGCTATCAATTGTCTAGAAATGTGTGTGAATCCATACAGCACTTCACACAAAAGCTTCCATCCTCACTCTGTCAATTGATTCACTTGACAAATACCTTGGGGCAGGGCACAATATCCCAGAGCTAGGAGTGTAGTGAAGAACCCTGACCTCAAGGGTTACTACAGGTCACCTTAATCCCATTTATTACTAGGTCTCTTAGACACAAAGTGTTTGAAAACCTGAATGCTCTTTTATCGTGTGACATGTGGGGATCCAAAGAAAAATGTAATCACTCAGAAAAGTACAGTCAATTTTAGAAAGTATTTAAGAAAAAAATAGAATTTTAAGACAGGAAGGATGAAGGAAATTCTGTTTTCTGAAAACAGAAAGCTTTCATCATGTTACTCTTTGTAGACTGAGTTATATTGTAAAGAGAGGAACACACTTCCTTTTCGTTGTTTCTCTGATGTTGGGAGTAAAATTAAAAGGCTATCAACAGTTTAAAAGTGGCTTCTATTTTCAATACTAACACTGTAAAATGAAGCTCCTCTAGTTAAAGGGTGCTAAGGGGGTTTCCTTTCTGCAAAAGTTTAACTTCATAAAGATCACACCAGTCTCTCCAAATGTCCATGCTAAGGACACAGTGAAGGAGCATGTTTGGAGGACACACTCAAGAGCTTAAGTGGTCTAGGCACTTCTCAATGTTATCTAAATACTTTGGTACCACTTAGGGCCATGTCAGGTGACACAGCACAGTGATCCTCTAAGTTATTTCACATATCAAAAGTGAACCAGGAGTCCCCTCACCATCCAATAGATGAGGTGTGGACAGACACCGACAGAGAAGGTTTACAGTTCAGCCCCAATACATTATAGAGAGTCTGGCTAAGGTTCACAAGGCTCTGCATGAGGACTGGTACTTGTGGATGAAGGGTTCTTTACATACTTTTTGTTTGATAGTTGTGGTTAGGCATGAGGTTAAAGGGCTTTTAGGTATTTAGAGTACTCTTAATTTTGAAATCTACAACGACTTCTTTGTTCCTAAGGGGGTCTGGTTTCAGGACCCCTAATGATACTCAAGCCCCTTCTGAAAAAAGGGTGTATTANTTGCATATTGCCTATGCACATCCTCTTGTGTATTTTAAATCATCTCTAGATGACCTGTAATACCCCAAACAGTGTAAATGTTATGAAAACAGTTATCTGAACAGAGCATGGTGGCATAGGCCTGTCATCCTAGCTGCTGAGGTAGCTGAGGCAAGAGAATCTTCAGTTAGAGGCCAGCTTGAGCAAGACTGCAGACAGACAAATGAGACAGACACATTCTGTAGATATAAGCCCCCACATACACACTTTTTTTTTTTTAATTCACATACATGGAAGCTGCAGGTACAGAAGGACAAATGTACTCAGATGACTATTTCCTCAAACCTGGACCAAGTAGCTTCGTTAATGAAAAGGAAACTTAACAGGTTAAAAGCTCCATGCAACATCCTCTTCTGAAAAAAATTCTGGCAGCCGAGGATTGATGGGTGATGTCTGTGTGCTGTGAATATGTGTTGCTCTGATTGGTTGATAAATAAAGCTGTTTGGCCAATGGTGAGACAGAATAAGGTTAGGCAGGACATTCTAACTAGAGGGAGAGGAAGAAGAAAGCAGAGCTGAGCAGACGCTGCTAGCTGCCAAAAGAAGCAAGATGTAAAGGTATTGAAAGGCCACAAGCCACGTGGCAAGTACAGATTTATAGAAGTGTGATGGGAATGTCTTTCTGAAAATGTGTTGCTCTGATTGGTTGATAAATAAAGCTGTTTGGCCAATGGTGAGGCAGAATAAGGTTAGGCGGGAGATTCGAAGGAGAAAGTAGAAAAAAGAGACGCCATTTTGCTATCTAGAGAATAGCATTTAACGGAACACAGGTAAAGCCACGTGGGACACGTGGCGACATAGATTATAAAAAGGGGTTAATTTAAGATGTAGGAGCTAGCTAGCTAGAAGCCTGCCACGGCCATGGTTTGAAAAATGATATGAGCCTCTGTGTGCTTACTGGGGTCAAAGCGGCTGTGGGAGCCGGGCCNGACTGGACAAACTTTCTACTACAGAAGTGGGTTAATTTAAGATGTAAGAGCTAGCTAATGAGAAGCCTGCCATGGCCATAGTTTGAAAATAATATAAGCCTTAGTGTGTTTATTTGGGACCAAGCGGTTGCAGGATGCACAGGTGGGAGAGATTTGTCTGACCACAGGGCCCGGGAAGAACCGGAGAAACGAATTGTTCTATTATATGTAATTTTACTATGCTGACATTAAAACCTTCCTTTTAAATAGAAAGAAAAGGGGAAATGATGGGTGATGTCNTTCTGTATGCTGTGAATATGTGTTGCTCTGATTGGTTGTTAAATAAAGTTGTTGGCCAATGGTGAGGCAGAATAAGGCTAAGTGGGACATTCTAACTAGGGAGAGAGAAGAAGGCAGAGCCGAGCAGATGCTGCTAACTGCCATCAGGAGAAGCAAGATGTAACAGTACCAGTAAGCCACAGACCATATAGCAAAACATAGATTAATAGAAATGGGTTAATTTAAGATGTAAGAGCTAGCTAATGAGAAGCCTGAGCCATTAGGTCATATAGTTTGAAAATAATATAAGCCTCTGTGTGTTTATTTGGGACCAAGCGGTTGCAGGATGCACAGNTGGAAGAGATTCATCCCAACCTCAGGGCCTGGGCAGAACCGGAGAAACGTTCNGGCAAGAGGATGGTAATGCACAGGT
Source organism: Neotoma lepida (assembly GCA_001675575.1). NCBI lineage: Eukaryota > Metazoa > Chordata > Mammalia > Rodentia > Cricetidae > Neotoma > Neotoma lepida. Next base: position 29,949 of record LZPO01008618.1, on the reverse strand, counting down.
ACAATCTTTGTGCTTGGAGACTGAGGCAGGAGGATCCTAAGTTAGGTTCCAGCCTGGACTAAATGGTGACTTCTATGCNAGTTTGGGCAACAAAATGAGACCTTGCCTCAACAAAACCAAACAACTGTTTTTTCTCAGTACTGTGGGGTCAGGTAGCATGGATTAGGATAGGCCTCTGTGAGTACCAGATATGTGTTCTAATCCCTCGGGATTCAAGGTCCTTTTTTTTCCCCGCCTTTGAGTTGAGGGTCTCATGTAGCTCAAGCAGCTTCCTGTGCAGCTGAGAATGGTCTTCAGCCCCAGACTCTTCCTCTTGCCTCTACTTCCAAAGTGTTCAGATTACAGGTGTATACCTCCACGCCTGGTGGGATTCAGGATCTCGCTCCCACTGGTTAGCAGTGTGAAGGTGCATATAGTAGGTGATCAATAAACCATACCTGTTAGTTCTTAGACTGTACCTTCATACATGACTGTCTTCCTCACAGTTCTTTTCTAGGCTGAGTGCACCAGCTTCTGNTTCTTCTGATAGATTTATGTGCAACTGTAACAGATAGTGACTTGCCTCCTCTCAGACATCCAGAAATGCCTGTGTCTCAATTCTGATATTTTTTACTCTACTTCCTCCCAATCTCAACTTTGGGGTAATTGCCAAGGAGGCCTTTTTCCTATCTGCCCCACAAACTCCCAAAATAAAATTCTAGAAGGACACCTGTGCCTTTCCTTCTCCATGTTCCCCACTCCCACACTCACTCTGAGGATAGATAATAAAAAAGAAAATTCTGAAGAAAGGAAAATCTCCCTAGGGTGTCGTTCACAAAACCCATGACTTGAACTGACTTAAATAACAATCTGTGTTAACTCAGGATAATAAACTGGTGACTCATTCTAAAATGGGCTGGAGTTTTCCTCCATGCCTTGGGATTGCATAATATCAGAGAATCTCCATCGGGATTCTCTCCAAAGCCTTCACTTGGTCCCTACAGCTTCAAACAATTTATTACTTTTGATTCCCTTAAAACCTGTTCTCCTCCCTTTCCAACTAATAGAGGTAATTTCTCCTCAGTTCTACTCTGGAAAGAAAATCTCAAACTGGACACTCAGATGCTGAAAACTCATTTTAAACTTTTGCCAGTGTTTGTCTGTGGACGGACAGGGATCCTGCCTTGAATGGAGGGCCTCCTCATCACTACTGACCGTTTATAGCAAGGGCAGTCGGGCAAAACAGAAGTAGAGCTCTATCCAGACAAGTGCTCTTCATGGACAGTTAAGATTACACTAAAATTTCATGCAAAATCAACATAAATCAAAAATGATGTTTTTTAATATACACCCTAATCAATTCTCATTTATCTTGTCAGGCTTACGCCCTAATTACTATGCAACACAGCCTCATATGAATTGCATGCATTTTAGAATTCCTCATATAATGGACAGAAGGGAAGATTACTTGCATTTATATGTCTTCAACTGAGGAAGAAATTATAGAATGTTGGATTAGGTCCTAGTCCAGTGTCTCTTGCTTTTATAAGGCAAAAATTCCACACTTGCTACGTTTTTGGAAAGTTCTTCTGAGGATAAAGATGTATTAAGGCTTTCAAAATAATTATGTTATTCATTCATCAATTCATTCAATAATTCATTCAAATTATGTTATTTATTAATCATCTACCCTAAAGATTATTTTTATAAACACCTTACAACCAACTCTTCTCTCTTAAAACACAAAAAAACAAAAAAACCAGGAGAGATAATTGATAAAAGATTGTATTCACACATACTGTATATATACATGCATACATATACATATGTATATGTATGGTAGGTACGGAAAGGGGGTTGGTGAGACGTCTCAGAAGCTATAAGCACTTGCTGTTCTTCCAAAGAACCTGGGTTCGAATCCCAGAACCCACACTGCAGCTCACAACCAGTTGCTATTCCAGCCCCGGGGGATCTGACATTGTCTTCTCGCCTTCTTAGGTACTACACTCATGGTACACAGACAAACACTCATACACATAAAGTGGGGGAAAAGGAAGAAAAAAAAGACAAACATTGTTCACTTACAGATTTTCCAGTTAGGAGAAAAAAAGACTCTCTTTCCCCTCCCTTCAGCAGGTACTTCCACTGTTTCCTGTATTTCTATGACTTTACATGGTCCTCTAGGGTAGGGTGTGTGTGCTAGTTAGCTTTTCCTGTCAACCTAGGACAGCCTAGAGTCATTCGAAAGGAAGGCTTCAGTTGAGGAACTGTCTAGATCAGGTTGACCAGTGGGCATGTCTGTGGGGACAGTCTT
>LZPO01008618.1:0-18914 GCA_001675575.1 Neotoma lepida | reverse complement strand
AGAGGTGAGAAGGTTATATTCTTTTCTTTGGTAGAGAGACAAGAATATCTAGTTGATAGAAAACCAGGCTGCAGAATCAGGAAGCTGTGGTTCCTTGTCTGAACCTTTTCACTGGACCACTCAATCCACTTTAAATCCTAAACGGAAAAACAAAAAGAGATGCTTAACCCCTCCTTGTGCCATAGACTGTCATGTGATACAGCAAATTCAGTTTCTTCTCATTGTCTCCCCTGGCCTTCACTGCCAGGCACATGCCTTTGAGCATTAATGTTTAATGAGAGAGTATTTTATTTCATCCAAGTCTGACTGATAGATGTGTATAAGAGACAGGTGTGTGGATATCCTGGGGCCAGAAACATAGAATCCAATGAAGTTTTAAATGTGCTGTAAAAACAAAGCAATAAAACAAAAACAAAAGAGGAGAGGGACAATACTGTTTTCCTTCTTTTTGAGCACACAGCTCACAAGTGGAAGTGCAATGTTTTGAAATCCCTGCTTCACTGAATCTTACATAGTATCTTTCCTGACAAGCCAGATTCTGTATTGATGCCTAACAACCATTATATTTCTGATGATGCTACGAAGGGCAGTTTAACAAGCTAAACTCAAAGACAAGACAGTGGAAAATGGTGTCACCAACAAATCAGCAGATTTTTAAAAGTTGGTTTTAGTGCCATCATCACTTGAAAATTAACAAGAAGGTCTGTACTCAATCCTTCTTGGAGAAAACCATCAAAACCAATCAAACAGTGCAGGGTTTGGCGTTTAGCTCTGTGGTAGAGTGCTTGCCTAGCAGGGGTTGGATCTCCAACATGGCTAAATAAATAAATAAAACAGATAAAAATAACATCAGAACCACTCTGCGTTTCAGAGAAATGTGCCATGCAGATCAGATTAGGCCTTTTTCTTCCACTTAGGGTTATAAGAGGGGAAGGAACAGAAGCAAAGCAGTAGGAGGGGAGCAAAGAACTGACCAGGAACAGAAACTAGATGAGAAATAAATCATGATATTGTTTTTTTAAAGACAGTTACCTAGAGAACCTGTCACAATTTGGAATTCCAATTCCAACATCAGGAGGTGGTCATAAAAGGGAAGACCTTATATCTGCTTCTTAACCAGCACTCCTGGGAAACCTCCTAGGGGTCTTTCATAAGGGAGAAAACCTGGCTTGCAATGTCTTGGACCAAGGATAACAAACAGAGCAGGCCAGAGTAGTTACTGCACAGGAAGCATGGAAGCATCTTCCACTGGTCTGTGGTGAGGGTGGCTGAGGTATCGGCATATGTTAAGGCCGGCCAGGTGATTCCACACTAGGCAGCCAGGGTTGAGAACACTGCTATAATCACAGCGGACACCACAAGAAACAGGCTTATCTTACTATTCTGATGAGAGAGCTCATTATTTCTTATTCCCCAAATCCTCAATCCCTAACTGGTTAAAGAGAGTGAGGGTGGCACAGCTGACCTGGGCTTGGCTACTAGTAGCTCTGAAATACTGGCTGGCTTTTCTTTATTTGGGTCCTCTGTTACCCTCTCTGCAACAAGGAGATGTTTGCAGTGAAACTCCTCCAGGTTAAACTCCTTGGGAAGAAGGGCCATCTCTTCTGTTCACACCAATGCANACCTCTCTNTTTACACTACTTACTTCCCCAGTAGGAAATACCAAGTCCAACTGATAGCAGGCCTTGAGAGTACTAGAGGACAAAACTTGGTACTACAGGGATGGAAGGAGTGACAAGCATGTCATCAAGAAGATGGAGGTCGGGCCGGAGAGGTGGCTCAGAGGTTAAGAGCACTGACTGTTCTTCCAGAGGTCCTGAGTTCAATTCCCAGCAACCACATGGTGGCTCACAACCATCTGTAATGAGATCTGGTGCCCTCTTCTGTATACATAATAAATAAATCTTAAAAAAAAAAATAAAGAAGATGGAGGTCAACTGGCCCTTGCTGGCAACACTCCATGGAGGAGTTTTGTGTTGGAAGAAATGNAGAGGTGAGAAGGTTATATTCTTTTCTTTGGTAGAGAGACAAGAATATCTAGTTGATAGAAAACCAGGCTGCAGAATCAGGAAGCTGTGGTTCCTTGTCTGAACCTTTTCACTGGACCACTCAATCCACTTTAAATCCTAAACGGAAAAACAAAAAGAGATGCTTAACCCCTCCTTGTGCCATAGACTGTCATGTGATACAGCAAATTCAGTTTCTTCTCATTGTCTCCCCTGGCCTTCACTGCCAGGCACATGCCTTTGAGCATTAATGTTTAATGAGAGAGTATTTTATTTCATCCAAGTCTGACTGATCAGCTAGAGCTCATTTTCTTGGGAGTCCTATTTCCTTTATTTAGCAGAGTACCNGGCACAGCACAGATGTATGAAGTAAATGAANGAATCTGTGTTCTTGTTTAGGGTATTGCCCTTATCAAGCCCTCATCAATCCCATCAATACATGACTTGACTGGATCTTAATTACAGCTTTCATTCTTATTTCCTTACTCTTGTGGAAGGTGATGGAGGATGAACTCCGTTCTCTAACATTTACCATCCTAGCTTGGAAAAGAGGCTGTTTAGTGAGGCTTGTGGAGTAGAGGCTCTGGACACTGCGGCTCCACAGTAAGACTGCAGCTGTGCCACTCCAAAGCTGGAGGACCTGGGCTACTTCTCTGATTTTCTTAGACGTAGTCACTTCACCAGTAAACTAGGAATGAGTAATCATGCCCGTGTGAAGTGAGTCTGGGTGAGAATGCAATGGGAGAGTATATAAAGCTGCTAGCATCCAGAAGACAGTCACAAAGGGCACTCTTTCTTGCCTTCTACATGCTTTGAGGCCCATGGTGGGAGATTACATTGTATTCCTGGCCCCAGCTGAAGGAAATCACTAAAAGGCAAACAAAGAAAGCCTATAGCAGGGCTCTCTGCAGGTCATAGAGAGCTAAGGCAGCCCACTAATGCATTTACCAAACATTCCTAGAAAACAGAAGTAATAGCTTTATGTGGCAGCACTTAAGCACATTCAGATGGAAGACCCAGGGTCAATACCATCTCCATTCCCATCTCCCCAAGGACTCTCCTCACTCAAAGCCTGGTCAGAGAGCACTTTCAAAACAGTGTCACATANACACTGCTAAGGGATCACCCACAGAAGGAAAGCGGTTACTACAGGAGCTACATGAGAATCCAGACAGAGCTACTTTTCTGTGTTTTGTTCTGACTCTCCTCACAATGACCAGACCTGTAAGAGCTAGATAGGACCAAGCTCAAAGTACCCTACTAGCCATATGTTTATAGATGTGAGGATGCTGAAAATGCTGGCCATCATCAGAGGCAAGCTTCTGCAACAGGAGAGAGGGTGACAAGAGTCAATCCAGTCCCACAAAGACAGTTGCTTTATGCTAGCTATGTAACACAGAAGAACTCCAAGGAGTAGCTAACTCGGACATAGTTAATGTAGTAGGCAGTCCCCAGGCACAGAAATCTCCCAGAGCACAGTTCCCTGTGTGCTTTGAAAGTGTGTGTATGTGTGTGTGTGTGTGTGTGTGTGTGTGTGTGTGTCTTCAACTGTCAGTCTCTTTTATTTGTATGAACTTTAGAAAGCAAGTCCATATACAACTTGAGTTTATTTTATTACTATGACAAAACTAGATTTGTTAGCATTTAATAACCATTAAATGACCTGTCTAAAAGTATANTGCTAGCAATTGTTATTAGAGATTAAAACTTAGAATTCTTAAATCAAAACTTCAGTTGTTTTCTACCACAGCCAATTATGGACTACAACAAAGCTCCCTAAGACACCTATGTCCTATGCTACTGAGAGACAGCCTGATCAAGAAAGGCTGGTGTGGATATCCTGCATAGGTTCATCCCCATTCTGTGACAGCACCCTGGTCACAGCTGAGAATATCTAAGGGGACACCTAACCCACATTCTGACCCAACAGATTTGTGATACAGACTGGCAGACCCAAACTACACTGAGGGAAATAAAGGACACAGCCACTTGACTGTGTGAGCCCAAACTGGAAACACATACAGGCCTCCACAATGCCCTGTGGGACAGCACAAGTGACCCTAACCTGAGAGGAAACTGAGTCTACAAAGCCAAGCAATGGAATTAGAGGTAAAAGGACCACAGTACAGCAAGTGCNCCTGAGGGTCTCCACAAATACAGGGAACAGAGGATTCTGCCTGCTGTAAGAGCCCACCTGGCAGAAACAAGTCCTCTCAGTTCCTCAGCCATGTTTTTCTCTAGGTGAAGCCTACTTGGCTAATAGTTAAGTTCTGGCTCCTGTGGCCAACCCCTCCCCATGAGAATCACTCTTTTCAAATGCAGACACTGGGCACTACAAAGACCTCCCAGTTGACAATGTCTGCATTGAATTTGATGTACGCTCTGGCTGAGAACCGAAGGCCATGGTTACCACAGGAAGAATGAGGACAGAGAAGCTGTCACACAGGGCCTGGAAAAAGATCCAAATTGTTTCTGTCTCATCTAGTCCGGCAACTTGCCAAACAAGGTGGTTCCAGTAACAACCAGTTTGTAATGCCTATAGTGTCTACAAACAACAGCAAAAAACCACCCATAATCATGAGCCACCCACCTGGTATGCAGAATTTAAGACAAAAACCAACCAACCAACCAAACAAACAAACAAACAAAAAAAACAGATGAAGCTGAGGTCAAAGAACCAGAAAAGTTAGTACAAAAATAAACCCAAAATATTAATTCTATTTTTTACCACACGTAAAAATGTTTAGGTGAGCGTATCTTTAAAACAGTAAGCAAAAGCAGGGAAAATTGAAAGATGTGACATTAAGTGTTCTCGTGACAAAACTCCAAAATTAGCATCACAGAACTCAGAATCTAGCATGGCACCACAGAGGCTGGTGAGTGGGAAATAAAGGAAGTACAGGATATAGAAATAGCTTTCAAGTGCTTAGAGACATCACAGACAGGCAGCCGTGAGCTCAAGTTCTCAAATGATTTGTGAGATTTCGCACAGGAGTTTCCACATTTGTCCTCAGATTACATAAATGCTTTGTAGCTCCCGCTGTCTCCTGAGAATGGGCAGCATGTGGGCCCATCACATGACCTCAGCAGGGTGGTCTTCTGACGGCAACAGTGCCCAGAAATGGAGAAGGAGTAGTGGTGGCCAGGAGAGCCTCACCTGGGTGGACCTCAGTGGAAGGCAGGAACCCCAAGCAGACTGGTGCTCTGTGAGGCTGACGAGTCCCTTCCCCTATGAGTATACTGAGAGNCTAAAGGACATTACAGGCCATGGGAAAGTCAGNCATGGAAATTAGCAGGAACATCTCCTCAAACCCAGGGCTGGTTAGTGCTACGTAATATTCAAGAGACAGCATGAAGGAAACAAAGTAAAACTAACCATACAGACTCCTCTCTAGCTACAGTTTCAAAAGACCCTTGAGCCTAGTTTTTAGGGTGCATCTGGCCAACCACAAAAAGCTGAATCACATTTCATACCCTAGACATCTTACTAACCTAGAGGGGTGTGGCAGAATTGACTATTCCTACACTCAATGGAGAACAAGAAACGAAAACAAAACTAAAACATAACCCCATTTACACAAACACTTCGCCTTTCTTTTTTTTTTCCCTGTCAGAATGAAAACAAATAAACTAGAGACCCATTGGCTTCTGTTCCATTAGAAACCCTTGAGGACAACAGCCACNGAGGAAGAAAGAGTCCTCTCTGAGGAAGACTTCTGCACAAGCCAGCGTTTCTTCTTTGTTTCTTTTCTGTACCTGTCATCAGTGTGTAGGTANTGTACACATTNGACTCAGACACATGANGAACGAGGTAACTGACACAGGACATAAATGTCTNCATATTTCCTACAATACTCGATTCTCCCTAAACATAAGCACACAGGCCTGGAACAGAGGAGAGGCAGCTCTTGTTTCTGGGCCACTCAGGATCTAGTCACTCTACGTACTAATCACAGCGTGGCAACTAGATCAAACCCATCTTGTTCCGTTTGTTTTTAATCTTTTCTTTAAGGCTGCNATGAATGTCCTCCCAATTAAGAGCGCACTGCATATGCTTCCAAAGCCCTCCTAGTTCATCAGCCTGTTTGAAATGTTCCTTAGATGTAAACAATGCAGAAAATCTCAAACCCATCTCACACATGGTGTGTGAGGTGGATGAGCTAAAGGAGCTAGTGAAAATCATACAATCAACAAAGAATGAACNAATCTGGTATCTCTCAGCTCATCAGCCTCTCGGGAAAGGGCAAAACCTCCAAATGTCAACCAGTTGATTCACAGTGAAACTGACGGGAAANTTGAGAGACGTACATAAATCCTACACCTTCCCCTGAGCAACGTGACTGCTACAGACCAGAAGTAAATGGGGGAGGCAAAGGAATTTACTCTTTCCTCTCTGCAGTTCTGAATCATACACCCAGGGTGAGAGGTTTAAAGACACAGGAACCAGGGATGNAGAGATGGCTCAATGGTTTAAGAGCACTGGCTGCTCTTCCAAAGGACCTGGGTTCAATTCCCAGCACCCATATGGCTGTCACAACTGTCTGTAACTCCAGTTCCAGGGGATCTGACACCCTCACACAGATATGCATGTAGGCAAAACACAATTCACAGAAAATAAGTAAGTAAATCTTAAAAAAGAGAGAGGAGAGAGAGAGAGAGACAGGAACCAGGGCTCCCACACAAACTGCTTGTCCACAAGGCCTATCAAGCTTCTCACAACTGCTAGGGAATAGGAGGGCTGCAACACAGTGTGGGGTGAGGGGCTGAGAGAAGGGTGTAGGTGTCTCAATGGCAAGAGTTAGAAAGCCACACCCGTNGGATTGCTTAACCATGTTTTTAAATGGTCATGGGGAAGTCCCATTCCTCTGGCATACAAAAAAGTACCCTGGTACGGGAAAATCGAATTTGCTTTTCAAACAAGCATACAGGTTCAAATTCAAGTTNAGATCCTTAACAGTTGTGCGACCTTGAATAACAAACTAATCTCTCAGTTTTAATTCCCTGTGTATAAAATACACAGGTTTGACTAGATGACTCCTACATCTTTCTCAACTCATAATTTCTCTAAGGGTTACCGGAGTCAGAAATAGAGTGGAGAGTTAAGAGCAGTGAAGGCGGAGAGGGAAGAACATGGGCTATGAAGTGGATCCACTGAGCAGTTAGGTGTGTTTATACCTGAAGCATCCTTACTCTGGTTAGAGCACACTCCTCCTTTCTNAACCAGTGAACAATGAAAATCTATGGCTCAAAATGAGGACCATTAGCAGTGAAAGTCAACAGCCTACCACCAGATCAGAAACATGGTCTATGTTTTCAGTTCAGTAACTCTCCACTGTTACCAGAATATTTCCATCTGGTATCTGCATGTACCTTAGTTTATTTGGCCATCAAAAGGAGGCAGCAGAGGTGATGTTCTTGCCTGCTTTGCTGATAAGAAAACTGGTCCAGGGAGGTCAAGAGATCTTTAAAAACATGGCAGGGTCCAGGCAGAACATAGCTGGNCTTGTTAACCTTACCAGACACACACACTCTTTCTAATTGTATCCTTTGCTGTCCCCTTCTTACCTTCTTTGNGCCTCATCTGGAGGGACAGATTTCAAGAGAATCAACCAGGACTAATGATGGTTTTTTGGCTGAGAACACAAGTTTAGAAAGTGTCACATGATTGCCTCTTAATGTAGTTCCCAATTAACACATGATTCATCAATATAATCACACAACTGAAGTCTCCCAGCTTTGAGCTGTAGCATTATTTATTCAAGCTAATAAAAGGCAAGAGAAAAAGAGGAGTAATCCATACATATTCATCAAAGATCCCATTTAAGAAATAAAATTTGTAACAAAATGAAAATCACCCAGTTACTTAAAATTCGGAACAGTTAGTTATGAGGCTGCTTAGAGTGCCAAGATCGAGTTTAATTTTCTACTTTATAATTTAACCAAGCCATGTGTGATGGTTCCTCCCTGTAATTCCAGCACTTGGAGGCTAAGGCAGAAGGGTCCTGAGTCCAGCCAGCCTGGGCCACCTTATGGGTGGGAAAGACGAAGAGAAGGAAGGACATAGATTTAACCACATTTCAATTTTTATTGACCCTTAAATATGAAAAAGAGCATAGAAATGTGATATTCTGTTGTTCTCATTCATTAATAACTGCCTGACTTGTGACACAGAGGCTGTGACAACCACTGGGATGTTTGAGAAGAGGTGACTATGTTATTTACAGATGAATATTTTCCAAATAATCATATAGAAAACCATACATTATTTTTCCAAGTAACAGGTTTGGGGTACACAGTATGGATACACACTCCACATACTTCACACTTGGTAGAACTATGGTCAGGTGGGAGAGAAGAGCTTGGGGTCAGATAGCCTGGGGCCCTGTGACACTGGATAGGTTATTTCATCTCAATGATTTATTACCTCATTTGTAAGTGTGATGATACACAATCAAAGGGTTGATGGAAGGAAAGACAAGCCCACAACCCAATAGGAGGTAACCACTGTTGTTACACACTCACAGAACAACAGGTCCCACGTTTCCCTAGCATTTCTGGCTCCCGCCCTGCTCCCAAGGTCACTAATTTCCTAATAATAGCCAATGCCATTACCTTTTCTACCTGCCCTACATGTAAAATGACTGATCTGTACTAACTTGATAAATTTGATTTGATCACATAGTCAAAGCAGAGATGTTTAATAACCTGCAATTATATAGTGTTTCAGGAACCAAATAATCAATTTGATTATTGATTAGTCATTTTAATAAGTAGAGAATTAATCATTTCTAGTAATTTTACCAAATAGGAGGAAAAAAGAAACATAAAAATTATACCACTGCAGCATATAAACTTTAGTGGTACTTAGGTATTGATCTCTCTTTAAAAAAAAAAAAAAGCAGCACTATCATTATCAGTCTGCTTACAACAGTAACCAAATGCAAATTTTTGACACCTCAAGTGAAACTGTGTATGGGCCACCAATTGCAACACAGCTGGCATCATCTGGACCATTGTGTGGCTACTGCTGTCAATCAGGCTGTGAGAATGTGATTGTGAGCACTCAGTGAGATCCCCTTTTAGCAACTGAAACACTAACTAGCATAAGCGTCTCTCTCCTTTCTATAATACAAATAGAGTCTTAAGTGACACAAGTCTAATCCCAAATGATACCTCGTGAGAACTGAACCAGAGGCCTAAGAAGCTCTACAAATGTTCTTGGGGAGAGATGACACACATGCACTCACATTTCCTTCATCAAACATTTCCTCAGTGCTTGTCTTGCTGTAGGTGTTAGGAATATAAATATATACGCACACATTTCCTGAACTGCAAAAATTCAGAGGCGGAGCAAACACATGTGTATTAACGGCACCAGCCTAGGGGACAGGCTACATAGAAGGCACAGCTTGCAACTATTTATTTATGTATTTACAGACATGATATCACTCTACCCTGACTAGCCCTATAACTCAATATGTAGACCAGGATAACCTTGAACTTGGAGATCCACTTGCCTCTGTTTCCCAAGTGTTGGTGTAAAAGGTTTTTGTTACCATGCCCAGCCTAAAAGGCACAGCTTAAACAATGTTCAAAACCTTGAGCTTTTGACATCAAGTCTGGGTTGAAGCTACTGCTTTGAAACTTATGACTTAACCTCTGGCCTCAATTTCTACCTCTACAAAACAGGATAAAGCTGCTGTTACCAGAAGTCCGTGAAATAATCAAAGGCTCCCCAACCCCCTCCCACCCTCCCCTTCGAAAACTGAGGCCTACCCTCAAGGCTCTGTGCTCTGCTGGAGCCTCAGAGATGCTGAGGTGTTTTCATAGAGTTTGGACATGATCACATTAAGTTACTAAGGCTTTCAAAGGCTGCTATTAGTAGGCAGGATAGCACACGTGCATCAACCATGCCATTCAAGCCACAATATCAATACCTACTCCTGATCAGGTAATTACCCAGAATATACACTCTTGATTTTTTTTTTTTAAAGGGATCTCATCTGCTCTTCATGAGGGTATATAAAAATTACACAAACTACAATGTGAAGATATAAGTACAACACAGACAAGAACCAAGGGACCACAAAATCAAGTGCTTTCAGGATACAGGAAGAGGATGTTAGAGAATCAGCTTGGCCTACTGGAACAGAAGAGGGTATGGCAACAACAAACTGACAATGGTCTTGACCATTTAAAGAAGATTACCATTAATTAATTAGCTTGAATCAGCTTGAAATTTAATGACAATAACTAGGCCAAATTGGGCAGCACACATGAAACCTCTGTTAATTCAACATAGCAAATGGGCCACAAGTCTCTGAGTGCTGAAGATACTACAAGAAAGAAGAAAAACATCTGTGTGTTGCAGGAGTAGGGACTCATGTGGCTGGCAGGCAGCACAGGCTCTTTGTGTGCATGCAGGTGGCTCCAGGCAAAGGTAGGGGTCTGTGGCAATACTGCTCAGGAGTAAAGAGGAGACACCCCTGTTAAGAACAGGAAGCTGAAGGTGAGGCTACAGACACGAGGAAATGGAAGGCATTGATTGACACAGAGATTCCCACTTCACCAACGGACAGATAGATGAGCAGAGTCACCATTCACTGCTTCCTACATAGGAGGCTGTGAGTTCCCACAAAGACTAAGGGCTAAAAGTGGTGCAGCCTCCTCACATTAGACTAAGGAGTTTCAAGACAAGCAGCCAAAGATGTTCCGCTGCAAGGTGAGCTGCGTGTAATAAAGAGCACAAATGAGGGGGTGGGCTGAGGAAGACTGGCCTAAGAAGAGTCCAGGTACAGCCAGATTCATGAAGACAAGTGCCACCGCTGAACAAGATCAATGGCTTGCTTGGTTATGTTTGGGAGCCGGTGGCAATGACCTACACAGACTCTGATACAAAGTGTGGCTATGGGGAGGGAGTGGGGCTCAATTTGTCAAATTTGTCAAATTCTCAATTGCTGACAAGGCATGAAAGATCTGTGGAGAAGGAAAAATCCTTTTCCACTGTAAAAAAAAAAAAAAATGAGATCTCCTTTGGAGGCAACAGACTCTCACCTCTTATATACCCACTTGTGGGAGTAGATGGTAGCCCACAAAGGCTGGTGCTATCATCTGTGAAGGAGAAACTGGGAGACCTGTCACTCCCTACTCAGATCCAAGAAAGTTAGCAGACCTATGTCTTGTAATCCTGGCCCCACTGGCTCCTTGACACCGAAAGACTTCCTTGACTGCACAATTTGGAGAGGATTACTTCAAGGAACAACAGGACAAAGAGCAAGGAAGACTTGGCAACCAGCACTCATTTTCCTACAGTAAGCAGAGAGGGGAAGTATTAGTGAAACAAACACTAGGCTCTGCCTGTGAGGACTTCCAACAGCTGACCTTCCCTGAAGGACTTTCAGACTCAGGAAAGGAAATGTAATACCCAACAAGGAATACTACCAAGGGAAAACTAGACCCAGTGACAGCCTGTGGGCACCAATGATCATAATTCCATGAATGAAGAGAAATGTATATACTTCAGCCAAAACAAAATGATCTAATACTAAGAAGCACTTTGGGTGGTCTACACAAAAATCAAGAAGGAAACTGTAATTGTACTCTCATTTATTCAAGAGCNGTTTGCATTATTTTCTTTAATTATTTACATGAAGAGAATTATGTTTAACTGCTAAAATACCCAAACAAACTTTGGCCTCTTAGGGAAGTTAAACAAGCATGTTGTTTTGTTTTTCTCAAAGCTCTGGAAAAGCAGGCACCCATGATCAGCACCAGGCTGACATTCCAATAATAAAACTATAATAAGGCTTAGATTAGTTCCTGTCTTCCATAAGCAACAGCCAGACTTTCCTTAAAAACATGAAGTGCTTGCTCATGCCTATTTCGGTGGAAGGTTTGGTGCCGCTGGTTCCTGCTGAAATGTCATGACACTTAGTTCCTGTTAGAAGGAGTAGCAAGGCCCCCCAGTATTGATGAAAAGTAAACGGAAGAAAATACTGAGCCTAGGCCTTACTGGCATAGATACAGCACATAATTTGGTGCCTGTCCTCAATTAGAAAAATAGAAAAAATCACTGCCTGCCCAGGCTTCTGAAATTCCTCTTACATTAGCTCCCAGTCTCTGGGAATCCACCTGTGTCTGGTGTCATTTCCACCAATCTTCACAACAGATTTGCAAGGGAAAACTATCAACTCTGTATTCCAGATGAGGAAAGCAAGGCTTGGAGATGTAGTTTTCTCAAGGTCTGAGAGCATCAAAGAACCAAGCCACGTCTCAGAAACTCTCTCCACACTGCTTCTTACAAAACACCGACCAGCTTTGGTGAAACTGGGACCAAATTTAATAAATGCTATGTAGGGAAAGGAGAAAGGTATTCATAATTCACCAAGAACAAAGGTTGTATTTAATTTACTGTGATATGAGGTTTCCATATGTGGCTGAACTACATCACTTACCTAGGGGAGCCCTTTGTGGATTCCTGGAACTGTGGCGTTAGTATGTTAAAGCACGTACAGCAATAAGAACAATGCCTTATACAAAGCGAATGCTCAACAGGCATGCCCATGTCCTTTAAGCCACTTTATTCCTGTTTTGCGTTGTGGTGCTGTGGATCACCTTAATTAGGTTAGCCTCTGACATAATGAGTAAGCTTTAAAGGCTGGGCAAATGTCTCCACCTCCCAGACACAAATAACTTTAATGTATGCTAGTCGGCGCTCTGTACTACAACAAAGTGAGACATCAATTTATCAAGAAAGACGGGTTATTTTGGTCTACAGTTTTAGAGGATCCAGTTCACAATCAGTTGGCCCACTGTTTTTGGTTTGTGGCAAAACAGCACATCAAACCAGGAATGTGTGGGAGAGCAAANCTGAATGCCTCCTATACAAGAAGCAATAACATCGAGAGGAAAGGGTTTTGNTCCCACAGCTCACTTGAAAAACACTTTTCTCATGACCTAAGGGCCTCCCACCACTGGGCNTACCTCCTGCATGTTTCACCACTTCCAACTAGCTTCACCCTGAGGACCAAGTCTAACTCACAAAACA
Organism: Neotoma lepida; assembly: GCA_001675575.1. Lineage (NCBI taxonomy): Eukaryota > Metazoa > Chordata > Mammalia > Rodentia > Cricetidae > Neotoma > Neotoma lepida. The sequence goes on along the minus strand of LZPO01008618.1, from coordinate 5,861 downwards.
CTAGGGAAGATTCCNCATCAAAACTATAGCAACGTGCTCATCATTATGAAAGGAAGGATGCCCAGGAACATTAATCTTACCAACTTCTTGACAAGATAAGGTATACTGACAGGGGAATAGACTTGGATCGATACAGATAAAGGAGACCTGTACAGATCAAAAGGGTAAGCAAATGAAACAGCATGAAGATACCATGGGAGGCCAACCTGCATGGACCTTCAAGGGAGCAGTGCTGAGAATGAGCAGGAAGTGCATCCCCAGAAGTGGGACCAGAAGGCAGACATAGCCTCTCACACAGGAAGACCTTAATTTGGTGAGCAAAACCACCAAACTCTGACAGGGAAGCCCCAAAATGCAGGCTACACCAGCCTCGCCCACAGATCCTGGGTTCCTCTTTCTTCCCTGGTTCTAATAGGATCTCATGACCCAAATAAGCAACCCTCAATGAAAGAATGATATCTCAGTCTGACCCAACCTACATGGAAACGTGTGTCTGACATCATAAAGAATGCCTCAGGCCCTCTAGAGAGCCTTTNAGACTGCTGCCACATATCTGAAGCCTTTCAGAGTCAAGCCATCCCCAGCAATCCCAAATTGTTCAGAGATCTCCTACGTACTGTTTCTTGCAACCTGCATTTGTGAATAAGCTGATATTCAGNCTTCTTTTTCCTGTATTAAATCCTGCCTGACCAATTTTATCATCCTATCCTCTATATCCTCCTGTGCTGTGACAGGCTTTCAAACCATGGAGGTGTAGCTTGGGTTAAAGAGAGTAAGAATGATGAGGCTCTTGATGTANTTTCATCCAACGAAGACCTTCACAAGTGAAAACAGTTCATCTTCTAAAACCTAAGAACATTTTGCAGAGTGGGGAACAAAACTATGAGTTGCCAAGTTACCATTTGAGAAATCCAGTTATCTCGACATTTCCCTTGAGGCCTGCCTCTACCCCAGCTAAAAATGAACCTCTGCATNTTGTATATATTCCCATACNCCTGCGGCTAGAAAAGAGGAACACAGTTGTGTAGAAGGAAACATGACAGAACAAGCTTAGAGTGGGTGTGTCGGATTCTCTTAGTGTTGGAAAAACCCTGATAAGACCAGGATTGACACCCAAGAAAACTGCTGGGTGTAGAAATGGACAAATGCGGGGCTAGAGAGATGGCTCAGCGGTTAAGAGCACTGACTGCTCTTCCAGAGAACCCAGGTTCAATTCCCAGCACCCACATGGCAGCTCAGGTTCCAGGGGATCTGATACCCTCACATAGACATACATGTAGGCAAAACACCAATGCACATTAAAAAAAAAAGAAAGAAAGAAAGAAAGAAAAATGGACAATTGCTCAAGTATACAAAGTATACATACTAAGTGGATTAGGTCCAAGGAGAATGATTACTTAAGGCTTCAGACAATTTCATGCATCTGCCTACACACATTCCCCACTCCAGGACCTCGGTGTCCTTAAAGGAATGTCATCTCCTGAAGTCCCCTCTGTCCCCCAGCTACATGCTCAGGAAAGAAAAATAAAGACTGGTGAGAGGAACAGCTAGAGAACAATGATACTGTCTTCCTGTCTCCCATAGGGCCCCAACAAGAAGGGTGGAAACAAGGAAAGGGCGAAAGACAAGCAAGTGTGACNAAACAGAGTGAATCAAGATAATTAGCAAATGACATGAATCAATGGGTGAACATTCACACCTTGACAAGGCAGCCAAAGCTCCCACTTTTGCAGCAGAAGGTGATTTGTTCATTTACTTACATGTTCTGGCACCCCAAGCTCCCATATGTTTGATTTCTCCACTAAGGGGAAGCCTGACCATTCCTGAGTGCTCTCCAGCCTCGTGTTCCATCTACTACTTATGAAAGGACAGCAAAGAGAGATAAAAGATAAACCCCAGCCCTTGCCTGTTCATTTGTCGGGGCAGATCATCCTCAAATCCAGAGCCATATTCTTCCTTCCTTCCAGTGCTTTCTACAATGCTTTGAAGAGGAGTCAGGCTGAAAATTTGAGATGTATCTCTTGCCTTTCCTCTCCATTCCAGATTTGAGACAAGTAAAAAGCATGGAAATGCAAAGAATGCATGCATGCACGCAGTCACTATGAACACCTATGAAGGGCCTGTTTATCAGGCTATGGGGAGACTTTGTGAACAGGACTCTTTCTGGATCTTTGCGAAGTTTGCAGACTGTCTTGATAAATGGGTAATAAGTTGGAGTGGTCAGCTTTATAACCAAAGCAGCCAATGATCTGCCTCCCTGCCCCCAAGTCTACTCTAAAAAAAGGGTTTGAGGAGGATAGGCCATCTGAACTGGGCTTTACAAAGGAGATGAACAAAGGGTAAGAAGGAGGAACGGTTTTCTAGATTTTAGAAACACCAGGGAAATGCTCTGAAGGTTGATGTATTTAAGATTCAGTATTCAGTTACTATAAAATTTCATTCCTAGTCCAGATTCTTCTCCTACCTACACTGCCTTCCGCTTCTGTTGCGTGCAAGTGTAGCTACAGAAATGCAAGACACTGATGGAGGATTTCTGACTTCTCAGTATGGGAACTCCAAATACGCTACTGATTTTGCTGCACGACTATAAGCTTCAATTTTATTAGCTATAAAGGAGAGATGATATTATGTCACAAGGAAAGAACTTATGTAGAAGAGATGTTTTATCCTAGGNAGTTAGCAGCTCAGTCTGGGGTGTTGTTACTCAAAATACTTAGCAAGTACAAACAAGTGGGAGAAGTAAGTCCTAATCGGCTACCATGCTCTGTGGCTCCACAGGAACACTTTCATTCCTAGGCTCAGGGTGTCATCCAAGGTACTTAAGCCTCTGGCTCTTTCCTAACTTTTGTGCCTATCCCCTAAGTCCCAGCTAACTGTTTCTTGAAACAAGTTATCTAACATATTAAGGTATCCTTTGCTCAGAATGGTCATAATGTTCAGGTCAACCTAGCACAGAATGGCTATACAAGGTCNAACTATGACAGCCAAGTTCAAAGGAAGAATGACATCTCCTACTCCTATCAATCAGCCATAGGGCTAAGGAGAGACTGAAAACCAGCTTTGTATACAGGCAGCCTCAGGGTCACTATCCATTATCCATCTGTGGTGGTTTGAAAGAAAATGGCCCCNCTAGGGAGTGGTGCTATCAGGAGGTGTGGCTTTGTTGGAGTAGATATGGCCTTGTTGGAGGAAGTGTGTCACTGTGGGGGTGGGCTTTGTGGTCTCCTATGCTCAAGTTATGCCCAGTGACACAGATCACTGCCTGTTGCCTGTGGGATCAAGATGTAGTACTCTCAGCTTCTCCANCACCATGTCTGCCTGCACACTGCCATGCTTCCCACCATGATAATGGACTAAACCTGTAAAACTGTAAGCCAACTTCAATTGAATGTTTTCCTTTATTAGGGTTGCCATGGTCACAGTGTTTCTTCACAGCAATAGAAACCTCAACTAAGACATCATCACTGGGTCACTTTCCTTGGATTACTTTGATACATGATCATAAAGCTAATGAGACTATAAATACCTCTAGTGTAAGAAACTCTTCTGGCACAAGGCTGGATGCTTAAGTGCCCATGTCACATGAAGAGGGGAAGTAACAAATCAGCAACTAATAGTTACTGTATGTACATCTAGCAATAACAGGCTCTGCAACGGCTTAGGTGCTTAGGAAGCAGCAAAAACTAAAACATATCTTCATAGCCAGTAAGGATGTTTGCTTCCCTAATAAGCACCAGACAGACCTTCAGCTAACAGTTAATCTACACTGCCTTATGTCTCAGTTCTCACAGTGAACATGATGCAGGTATTTTGCAGATGAAGAGAATGGGAAGAAAACAAGCAATGCTTCATATATAAGCAGTGGCTNTTAAATGGAGTTTTCCCTCCTTTAGCCACCAACTATGAGGACTTATCTACCCCATAACCATAATGAACTGCTTTTTGTCCAGGTGACAGTTCTGTGACTTGGAACTAATTGTCAACAGGTTCACAAGATTTTCACAGTACCACTATGACATGCTCAGTAATGCATTCTGAAAGAGAGTAAAGACACAGAACCCCAGGAAGGTGACATAATTTCTCCTCAATGTCCCAGTCACCTTCTCTATCATACAGATAGAGTCTTCCTAAACACCACCCTTGGCCATACATCACACACAAGCAACAAGTGTGACACAAGACAAGACGAGCTGGACAGGTATAGGTTCTACTCCTTAACTTCTCAGCTGTGTGGTGACCCTTAACTCTTTTGGCATCTAGCCAGGATAGTAGCAGCAGCACCTCCATGTAGGGCTTGGGAAGGTGACAGGAGAACATAATCTCACAAGTCTAAGTTCTTCTCTCTTATTAGGGCCGCTGCTTTGCTTCTGCTTAAGAAAGAGCAAATACCACATAATTTCACCTGGTTGATAGAACAGAAAATTACAAACAGTAGGGTCAGATAAAGGTCAACTCCAGTCATTACTTAGAGTCACACTCCAATTTCTGACACAAATCACAAGTGGCTCCTTGGTTTAACTGGAAAGAGAACAGAAACTATTAAAAGATGACGGTTGTGATGCTGGAAGTTAAAGAATGAGCAAAGTTAATTCACAAGAGTGTGGACGGGCTTTAGCACCTAACAGAGAGAGGTCTAACAAACAAATCCCACCTTTCTGCCAGATACATTAAAGCCCTAAATGCAAAGACTGAGTCTCATTGATTACCCAGGAACCACCTGAATCATACAGGAGTTGCGCTCAAGACAGAGTTCTAGAATTTTTCTAGCTGAGTAACCCTGAGTAATCATACAGAAATTCTTGGTCTAACTTTCTACAACTGTAGGACACAGATAACAACAACAGTTATTGGGACATTACAATATATATAGCAAAAAAATACTGGAATGTTACAAAATATCTAGCAAAAAACCAAACATACAATTAGCAGAGCTGTTNGCTCACATTAGCCCTGGGAAGGCTAAACTACAGTACTCAATAGCTTTGTACCAAGCTACAAATGACCACCACAAGGTGGGCTTTATGTGAGGCTCTAATTCTGCTGCCACTGGTTTCAAAAAGGCCTCAAAAATACTGTGAAACCATAGCACAGTATTTATTTATTTATCTTACTTCTTACTAATAAGTCCTTTAACCATATTTCATGGAGGTATAAGGAACATGTGTGCACCAGATTCACACTGTGCTCCATTTAAAAGGTAAATTTACTAAGTTTAGGAACTGGTCTATATTTAATTAAAAAAAAAATCCCACCCAAGAGTATTAAGATTCTTGTGTCGGGGGAGGGGAGCAGGGGGGAGAGGGAGGGAGCCACATTGCTGCCATCTAAATCCTAGCCTAGCTGACTTTTACTGGGAGCTCATCATTCNTTAAATCCCCTAGCTCATCACTTACTGCTCAGCAGAAACACAGACATATCANAATCCCAACTCTTCCTGCTTTCTTAGAGTTACAGGGATGACAACTTCTTCTTCACATCAGAGGGTTAGCTGGTTGAGCTCCAGATAAAGTGGATGTGTGTCCCTGGGTAATTCTGTTCNTGACAGTTACCCTGAGCCCAGTGAAAATCTTTCTCAGCAGTGGCATACAAAACCCAGACCCAGGAAGGGAATAGCAGACCTACTATCCAACCCAGTCAGGCAGAGTTCTCAGAGGTGGGCTGGGGTGGGGATAGAGGTGTGCACCCTACGCTTATTTAAATTGTTATTTTAACATGCTAGTTTACTTTTTTCTTCTGTTGTTGCTATATTCAATTTTGTTGCAGGCTAAGATGCAGCTGGATGTTTATCAGTTGTAAGACAGCTCAGCTCCTCTGACCTTCTACTTAGGGAGAAGCACAGAACTGACTTCTCCTGGCTCCCC
>LZPO01008617.1:40698-53424 GCA_001675575.1 Neotoma lepida | reverse complement strand
TTAAATGTCTTAGTTTATGGAGAATAAACACTGAAACTGCAACAAAATAATCTAGTGAATGCCATCCATTCCTTCTAACTGACTAGACATTCATTAAATTAGTGACATTTTACATGGTACTAGGCTAAAATAGAGTTCTGGTGTGGTAAAAGATGAAGGTCAGAGTAGAACTGTATTTACAAATGTGTAAACCTTATCAAAATAGTCCCACCAACTGTGTTCAGAATGCATTAAACAAAAACCTAACAATGTTGTCACTTTCCCCAAGTTATTAAGCACAGTGACTATAAAATCAAAGCCATGCCGCCAACAGTGTGAGCAGAACACATCCTCAGGTCGCCTCCTTTTCTCATACGAAGCTTTGACAAATAGGAAATGAAGTGAAGGAAAAAATGAGAGCGTAGCTAATGTAAAACCCTTTACTTTTCCTTTTATTTATGCTGTGAGGATCCACAAGCTTTCCAGAATTGTAAACTCACACATTTTCTGCTTTTTGTTACAGTAGGTGGTTATTTCTGGACTATGCCTGGTGTTTTCCAATCTGCACTACAACCACAGTGCCTTCTTTGGCTTTATCCCTGGAAGTAAAGCTATGGAAATTAAATAGGACTTTAAAAGGCATATTTCATTTTCTTCATTTAAAATTATTTCCTCTAGAGAGAGCCTGGCACGGGCATGGAAACAGACAATAGAGCAGAATAGAGGACCCAGAAATAAGTAGACAAAGTTTATGTCTACTTCATTCTTGACAAAGAAGGCAAACATGTACACTGGATAAAAGATAGCTTATTCAGCAAATGGTGCTGATAAAATTGGATATTCACTAGTGAAGAATGAATTAGATTTATATATGTTACTTTGAACAAAATTCAACTTGAAGTGGACCAAGTATCTTAATTTAAAACTGGAAACATTGAAATCTCTAGACCAGTGGCACTCAACCTATGGGTCTTGACTCCTTTGGGGGGTCTAACAACCTTCTCACAGTGGTCAAACATCAGATATCCTGCATATCAGATATTTACATTATGATTCATAACAAAAGCAAAATTACAGTTATGAGGTAGCAATGAAAATAATCTTATGGTTGGGGGGGTCACAATAATATGAGGAACTGTATTAAAGGGTTTTAACTGTATTAAACAGCATTAGGAAAGCTGAGAATCACTCACTGCTCTAGATTTCTGCACAGCAATGGAAACTCAGCATATCACACAGACAGCTCACATTTGAAGAGAAAATCTTTACTATTTATACCTTAGACAAGGGATTAATATCTAGAACTGCAGAAATTAAATACTAATGAAATAGGAATGCTAATAAATAAATGGGCTAATGAATATGATAGACAGTTTTCAAATAAGTAAGTAAGTAAATAAATAAATATGGCTAATAGTTATTTTTAAATGTGTTCATCTTCCCTAGTTATCAAGGAAATGCTAATGAAAACTGTTTTGAGACACCGTGTCACACAATCAGAACGCCTGTAATCAAGAGGTCTGATAACAAATGTGGAAAAGGAGGAAATTTCCTCAGGGCTGGTGAGATGCATTTTAATACAGCCATTATGAAAATCAGTTTGGTGTTTCCTCAAAAAACTAATAATGGAACTACTCTACGACCCAATTGTTTCACTCCATAGACATATTTGCACACCTCCTCATCTTTACTGTGGTTTCTTCATTTATCAAGGATATGGAACCAACTTAGTTGTCTATCAACAGATGAATGGATAATGAAAATGTGGCACATATATAAAATGGAATATTATTTATCTCTAAGAAAATTAAATAATAAATTTGCAAGAAATTGGATTGACTTAAAATGTATAATATAAGGCCTGGTGTGGTGGCACATGACTTTAATCCTAGCACTTGGCAGAAGCAGATAGATCTATGTGAGTTCAAGGATAACCTGGTCTACATATGAGTTTCAGAACAGCCAGAGCTGCATAATAGAGAGGTCTTATCTCAAACAACAACAACAACAACAAAATATCCAATATAAAATGATATCACCTAGTCTAGGAAAGGAAAAAAAAATATGTCCTCCCTCACANGTGGGTCCTAAACTATAACACAACATGCATATAGGTAAACAAATATATATGTGGGTATGGTATAAAAGGAACACAATAAAATATAATAATAAAAACACGACAAATGCTTACTAATGAGTTCCTATGTATAGATACTTTGTGTGAGCCCTTTGAATGTACTCACAAGGTATAACACATTTTCAGTGCATTCAATATATTTTTAAATGGGCAGTGTGTATCCACATGTAACTCCATTGGCTCTTACTTACTGGGAAACCTGAATTTTAAATTATGCTTTTCACTAAATCCTGTATGATGATGTTCTTTGTAAGCACTAGTAAATTCAAGGCATTTTTTTCCTTTAAGCAAGAATTTTAGCTATTCAGATTATAGAGTTTGAAGATTGTTAGGACTGTGCTTAAATTATCATAATTGTGAAAACTCTAAGAATCCTTAGGAATGCTGAAGCTTAAAGAGCAACACACCAGGAAACCTGAAAACATGGAGAAACTTGTTAACTCTTTTCTCCATATGTTATAATTCCAAACTGTATCACTTTTGATGAAAAAAAATTAATGAATTGAATTTTTCCCTTTATCTGTCAGGTAGGTGTTACCACAACAAAGGAGAGCAAACACTAGAACCTTCAGCAACAATGAAGAGCAGAGTCCCTGGCTAATTCTGTTTTTCACCTAATGAGACCATTTCCACTTGATACCAAAACAACCTTTGGAAAGGTAGGGAAAACGCCCATCTTCTTAAATATCCACAAAGACAGTAAGCTAAATAGTCTGTGCATTTTTGTTTTCTATGTGACTTACTGTTAGTTAAGTGAGTGAATACACAGAGCATAGTAAAGATTTCAAACTCATATTCATTACTCTGTGTGATGGTTTGAAAAAAGAAAATGACCTAGAAAGGGAGTGGCACTATTAGGAGGTATGACCCTGTTGGAGTAGGTGTGGTTTTGTTGGAGGAAGTGTGTCACTGTGAAGGTGGGCTTTGAGGTCTCCTATATGCTCAAGCCATGCCCAGGGAGACACTCCACTTCCTGTTGTCTGGATATAAACATGTAGCAGTTCTTTTTTCAGCACCGTGTCTGCCTGCATGCCACCATGATGATAATAAACCAAGCCTTGAAACTGTTGATGTTTCAATTAAATGTTTTCCTTTAGAACAATTGTCATGGTCATAATGTCTCTTCATAGCAATAGAAATCCTAAGATACTCGGTTTCTTTGAAAAAAGATGTTTATTTTATAACAGCCATTTTGTGGATGATTTTCATAATATGTGACAGACTAATCTAGAACTAACACTTATTAAGATGCTGCATGTATTTAAAACTACTTTGAGATTTCATCCTACCCAGTCAGAATGGTGAAAATCAATAAAACAATTAAAGGCACATGTTGGTGAGGATCCAGAGAAAGAGAAAGGGGAACATTTATTCATTGCTGGTGAGTGTGCAAACTTGGAAAGCCACTATGGAAATCACTGTGGAGGTTCCTCAAAGGAAGGGAATGGATTTACCTCAAGATCTGGCTATACCACTCTTGTGCACATACCCATAGGACTCTACATCTTAGTACAGAGACACTGGTTCTCTATCATGTGTCCATTGCTCCTATATTTATCAAAGCCAGAAACTGGAAACATCCATCAATGGATGATGAAAACGAAAAATATGACACATTTACACAATATAATATTACTCAGCTGTTAAGAAATATAAAATTATGAAATTTTCAGGTAAATGGATGGAGCTAGAAACAACCTGAATGAGGTAACCCAGACACCAAAAGATGAATATTGTATGTTTTCTCTTAGATGTGGATGTTAACTTTTAAGTTTTTAATCTGAATGCTTCCATGCAAATAACCACAGATGTTAGGTAACAAGTAAAGGACCATTGGGGAGAAGGTGTTCTTCCAAGGAAGAAGAAGTAGAGGGTAGTGTTATAAAGAAATGAAGAGGAAACTAGAATAGGAGGACTAAATGGGAAGGGTGATGGGAAGGCAGAGCAAACTAGGGAATATGTGGAGAAACAGCTAACACCAAAGACCTTTTGAAAAGCCACATGAAAACCTACTACTATAGAATATATATAGAATATATATGAAGATATATATGAAGACATATATATATACATATACATATGAAGATATATATGTGAAAGGAATTTAAATTAAATCAAGAGGTAATGGGGGTGATAATGTCTCAACTACCAACTAGTGATCTTATGCCACCAAGTAAAACAAACAGTCCCAGGAATAGGTTATATCTTGTTGAGTCCCAACTTAATGTCAAGGCTATTGGTTACTCTTTATATCCTAATTGCAAGGTTCTATTGTTGAAGACACAATTTACTTATGTTATTGGATACAGAAAAATTGAACTTGTGCCCAAATAGAAACTTCATTCTTACTGACTGACATTCATAGTACTGGAAGGTACTTTGTATGCTACCAGAGGAGAAAAGTAATCATCAGTCTTACCCAGGTACAAACTCTGTGACCTACAACAGCAAATTGCCTGAAAGATTTTCTGGTACAATTGTAGCACAAATGTAAGATAATACATAATCACTTTTTGGTTGAATTTAAGGCCCAATCTATGAAATGAAACCCATTCCTGACATTGCTGAAATGACCCATAACCTGAGACTATATTCATCATCAGCCTAGAGGAAAACCTATTATCATGATTCTGCTAAAGAAACAGAAATAGAATGACTTCTAATGATATATGTTGCCTTACCTATCGATCAGATCATCACTCAACCCTCATCAGAAAATCTTCTTATTAATACAGAGATGTACAACCGAATATGCAGAGAATGAGAGACTTTGGAACACAGAGTCCTAAATATGATGCCTGTTCTCTAGTTGATGTGTTTACTGTCCTACTTCTGGTGGCAAAGAAGAGAACTACTCTAAATTAAGGAGCTTGCATAGAATGTTGGGTGCTATCCGAGCAAGGCAAGCCTCAGCTGATGGGTACCGGACCAGGGCCCTGGAAAACGTCCTCTCTTTCCTATTATTGTAGTTATAGTCTTTCACTCAGTAGCATGCATTGGTGGTTCTAACCCTGACTAAACTTTTAATTCAAATGTCAGGCACTATGTATGCATATTCTCTGGCCTTTAGATCAAATTACCAAGAAGAATATAAGAGAAAATAAAATCCACAGCCAGCCAGCATAGTGGCTTTTTACAAATCATCTGTGGGCAGATGCAGATCTTAGCACAAGAATCTTGTGGCATAAGAGAACTCGATCAGATCATCTGTGAGGGTGGCCAGTGCTGGAGAAGGACAGTAGCCTCCTGGAAGTGCTAGCTTAGCCATATCTAATCCTGCTGAAGATTACCACCTATTTCCATCTTGGCTTCTTGATGTTGTAGAGAACTTTGGATTTAGATGGCATGAGGGAAAATCATAAAAGTAGGGACGCTCACTTTTCCTCCTAGTTTTCTATATTCAGAATTGTATTAAAAACAGGTTCCAAACCCATTTTAGAGAACATCAATGCACACATCGATATGAAGCAGTTTCCACTGACACACGATGGTGGACCAGCTTCAAGGAACATGGAAATCTATTTCTTGTGAAAATTTTGAAAAGTATATGAAGGAACTGGGTGAGCCATGTTTATGTGCACATCATATGCAGTATGAAAGATACTTTGATGGTGTATGACTTGCTGTGTGAGAAATAAGAGCAATGTTGATTCACCACCAAGAATGACACCAATAGAAAGACTAACATGGAAGGGAGAAATACCCCTTCTTCATATTGCTTGGATTTCATGCAGTCTAGCCTCTAACTTGCTATGTAGGGAAGGAGAGAGATAACTGGTCCTNCTACTTCCATTATAGTCTAGTACGATTATGTCTGGGTGTTCATTCACTCTCTCTTCCTATTTCTTTCCCTCTTTTGCTCCCTTCATCCCTTCCTCCTGTTGTAGAATATCATTTTAAGATGTGTTATTTTTGTTTGTGTTGCATTTATTTAACTCTGTGAAGCTGTGNTACTGTACCTGTCTAAAACACCTAATCCTCTAATAAGGAACTNAATGGCCAATAGCAAGGCAGGAGAAAGGATAGGCAGGGCTGGCAGGCAGAGAGAATATATAGAAAGAGAAATCTTGGAGGAAAAAGAAGTAGCCAGAGAAGGAGGAGGACATCAGGGGCCAGCCACCCAGCTACACAGCAAGCCACAGAGTAAGAGTGAGATTTAAAGAAGCAAGAGAACAGGAAAAGCCCAGAGGCAAAAGGTATATGGGATATTTTAAGTTAAGGAAAGATGGCAAGCAACAGGCCAAGCTAAGGCCAGGTATTTATAATTAAGAATAAGCCTTCATCCATGATGGGAGTTGCGTGGTGGGCTACCCCAAAGTGTTAAAAAAAAAGCCAACAACATTTGGCATCCAATGTGGGGCTGAATTTCCATGTAGGGCTTAAGAAAGCTGAAGAAAAAAAGAGGGAGAGGAGANATGACTCCATTAAGCATTTCTGCCTCTGGTGAGCCCTTGAGTAGCCAGTATATTAAGCAGGAACAAAATACAAAGTAAAAATGCCTGCCACAGTGCAACAATTGGCATTCTAGAGCTCTAGGAAGGTTGAATGCAGTTTTCAGTCACACACCTCAAGCTGTGTGCTTTAGGCTCAGCTTTCATGACCTGAGAAGTGGTTGGAGCCAGCCACCAAAGCCACAGCTAGAGGTCCTAGCCTGTGTGGCTTAGCAGTTTACAATCTGCTCACAAGGTCAAAAAATACTAGAGATATGCAATAAAAGAGGTCCAGGTGGAAAACTCTAAATAGGTTCCAGTGTGTTCTGCAGGTTTAAGAAATAAAAGAAAATGGGTATAGTCAGTTACAGAATTTTAAAAATATACAATCTTTAAAAAGTTAGTAAAAGAAATATAAAAGAAAAAAGCCACATAAGATGGGAAATTCANAGGGAGTCTGAATCCTATACAGTATTGTGTTGATTTTGAATTTCTTGAATGCTGACAAGCAAACAATAGCTGCTAAGAGACATGGGATTATGAACTGGACTGCTAAATTGAACCAATCTAGATACTTTAGGAATGCCTTAACTTTAAAAGAGGAGTAAAAAATATATTTGTCAAATGNAAATCAAAACTGCTTTTGAGTTTTGTTCCCACAGGAGACAAGAGGTTGTGGATTCCTTCAGGAATAATATGGATCAGGTGTGATGAAGGGAGACCTCCTGAACTTTGTCAGGTGGTATCTATCAACAAAGATTACTGCTGGTCTTTCCAGAACTTGGCCATTATCTCAAAATTTTTTCAGACACCCCTAAAAATGATGTTTTTGCCCATAGAAAAAAGGAAACAGTCTAGAGAAACTACACCCACATTCTCAAGAGTTGGGGTGTGTGTGTGTGGTTTTTGGTTATGTGGTGGGTTATGGATGTTTGTTATCATTTAGGGTAATATAGTATATTGATACAAACTTAAAGTTATTTTTGTTACATTATGTGTATGTTTCTACTCTTGTTTAAGGTATTGCCTACACAGTTCATTTGCAAATGTAGAGTGAAGTTCTAGTTTTTTAAAGCTATTATTATAAATTTTTTATAATATAGGAATAATCAGGAAACATAGGTTAGTAGTTAATCATTTATACAATCAAAATTGTAGATATGTTTGGTATGNTTCCCAGATGATATAGAGATATATTTTAGATAGATAGGTGGTCTCCACAACTTTCAAAGACCTACAGAATATGGCATTTGAAATGTTTTGCTAACTTAGGGCTTTTCGTGACAATGGGACACATCTGCTCCTAGAAGCACCAATTTACTTCAGAGAAAATGATGGGCACCAAAGAAGCTCCTTATGGAGTTTGCTTTCAATGTGGCAAAGCTAGTCATTTGGGCAATAAGTTACTCTTGCCTGGACTTCTTGACAATATGTAGTATAAACTGGACATGCAGGACCTACAGGAAAGTGACCTCTGAACTTTGCCAAAACAAGGTGGGAAGGTCCTTCAGGGTTCCTGATTCACAGAAGAAGATGTCAGACATTCTGCAGGACACAGAGGAAAGTGATGGATGAACTTTGCTAATATAGGAGGCACAGTTTTTCAAATTTCCTGCTTCATTTGAAAAGTCTTCCAGATAATATAGGCCTGTAGGCTGAAGATGGATGCCGCAACATTACAAAGGAACTTTGGGTGACTGTCCAGGCAGTCAGATGTCTCTGTCATTTCTAGTTTTTGGAAGTTGTTTGCAACACATTTTTTTTTGTTTACTTAAATAATATTATATACTTCTGGGGCCTTTGATGGAGTTGGTGACTAGATAGTTATGTGTGATATATATGTGTGATATGTGATATGTGATAGAAAGTAAATTAAGTATAAGACTTTGGATTTACTAAGTAAGATAGTATAGATTATGAAGTATTTTCTTTAAATTTACCAGACACAAATGAATTGGATTTCAGGACATTGTTAATGTAATTCTTACTTGATAGTGTATGTAGTTTTACTATGTTAAAGTTAAAACCTTTATTTTTATTTAGACAAAAAGGGGGAAATGCTGTAGAACATTGTTTTAAGGTGCGTTACTTTTGTTTATGTTGCATTTGTTTAACTCTGTGAGGCTGTGTTTCTGTGTCTGTCTAAAATACCTGATGGTCTAATAAAGAACTGAACAGCCAATATCAATGCAGAAGAAAGAATAGGCAGGACTGGCAGGCAGAGAATATATAGAGAGGGAGAAATTTGGGAGGAAGAGATAAGATATAGGAGCCAGAGAAGAAGGTGGATTCCAGGGGCCAGCCAGCCAGATACACAGCAAACCATGGAGTAAGATAAGATTCACAGAAGTGAGAGAACAGGAAAAGCCCAGAGGCAAAAGGTAGATGGGATAATTCAAGTTCAAGAAAGCTGGCAAGAAACAAGTTAAGGCCAGCCATTTATAATTAAGAATAAGCCTCTGTGTGTGATTTATTTGGTAGCTGGGTGGTGGGCCCCCAAAAGTGCAAAAACAAACAACACTGTCCCTTTTTTTCTCATTAGTATAGCACATTACTTGTCATGTAGGAATTCCCTAATCTGTTTTGTTAACAGAAGAATCTTTTTANATCTATTTAATTGCATATTATGATGCTGCACAGGAAGGAAATAACTTTCAGAATATTATATTTTAAGAGATTTTATTGGCTCTAACAAAAAAAAACCAAACAAACAAACAGAAACAGTTAAGATACCACTAAAGAAAGTTGCCCTCCCAAGTGTTCTGATTAGCCCAGCTATTATATGTAAATGAACCTAACATCTACCAAAAAACCTGGTAGGAGAATTAATATAAAAGTTAAATAAAACTTATTTCACTCTGATTGAGGTTAAAACATAAGCCAGTATAAAAGATGAGAATTGAATGAAATGAACAGACCTTGAAATATCTTCTGAAGAAATACACTTGATTATTTTTAGTGCTTTTAAAATTGACTGAAGTTTAATACAAATTAAGATTCTTCTTCATTGGCTTAAAAATACAAAACAGTTGGTATGCACTTATAGTTGACTTCAAATGGATTTTTGAAGATTTTTGTGGTCTTAGTAAAATTTAGGAAAATTTAGAACATGTTTACAGTTACTATTTATGAAGGCAGCAGTTACTCATATGTGTCTATTTTTAGATGTGTTTTTCTCTCTAAATGAGTTATCTGTGTTACTTTTTTCAAGTGGCTTTAAAGTATCCTATGATGGTTCTCAAATTTGAACCTAAATCAGAGGTGCTGTAAGAAAACTCTGAAACAGTTGCTGGGGCACACTCAGAGTCTCTGATTGGATAGTTATGGGAGGAACCTGAGAATTACCACATCTAAGGAGGTTCTGAGTGTTTCTCATAAGGAGTGCTATGGTTTTATGTGAAATGTGAGCCAGGATCTTTTCATCTTTTCATCATCTCAATTATTTTGACAAATTGCAGAAAACTAACAGTGCTAGCTGCTATAAATTAGTTTAGTATGTTTCATTCTTGTAATCTTTTAATGTGTAACATCTTATTATTTAAAGTGTATCTTCAAGCGGTGGACACAGATGATGCCCCCGCATACTTTTGTGTCTATGGGAGCCACAATCAACAAGGAGTTGCTGTCCCCACACAGGCCTGAATCACCAGTGGACACCGATGACATTCCCCAGATGTTTGGGTCTGCAGGGCCTACAATCAACCAGGAGCCCCTGGCTCTGCCTAGGCCATCATACCGAGTGCTGCCCAAGGTCTCTAGGCCTGGGCATGGGAGAGAGGAGATGCAACAGTTCTGTCCCATCCCTATGCCTGGGGCAGGCCGTACTCAACCAAGTACTACCTGTGACCCAACCAAGAGCTCTGGTGCTAAGTGGTTGGTGAGAGAGAACAGGATGGGGAGGTGGAAGAGAGGGAGAGGGGGAACGGTTTTGGGGCTGGGGAGAGAGGTAGACCTGGAGAGGTGAGAGCAGTGAGGAACCAGAACCAGCTGGCCACCAAAGTGCAGGGAGATTTCGCAGCCTGGGCTATGACTAACNGCCAGGTTTTAATCTGGGGCTCTGGAATAGCTGAGGGGGGCTTTGTTGATGCTTATGGTTCCTGTCATCACTGGGGGCCATTCAGGGGCCTGTAGTCTGGGCTGCCACCTGGGTGCTGGTTCGTATCTGAGCGCTGCACTGCCATGGGAACCATGTCAATCTGGATGGCTTGCACAGCCACCTGGGGGCCATGGTGAAAACCTGGCCTGGCCTCCTGCCGAGGACCATGTCTGGGTTCTGTAGTCCTACCACAGCCAGGGTCTGTATTGANGTCTGTGGCCCATGTGGCCAACAAAGGCCACATAGATCTCCAGGGTCTGGGCCACAACCTGTGGCCACAGGGGCATCAGAGGGCTATGCTGCCATCAAGGACATCCTGATCTGAGTGGCCTGCACTGTCACTCTCAGCCACGGTGTTATCCTTGCCAGAGCTACTCCAGGAGGCCATGTCTAGGTCCATGGTCATACAGCAGCCAGGGACTCCTGTTGTCACCAAGGATCATGTGGAGGACAAGAGTCTGGTTGGCCACCTCAGACCATGTCAGTGCCCATGAACTGTGCTGCACTCAGGGCCATAGAGACATCCTGGCACTGGCTGCTGCCTATGGCCATGTCTGAGTCCATGGCCCTGCAGAGGCCTGGGTCTGGGGTGCTTTCCATGACTTCAGTGGCCACTGAGGGCTCTGTGGATGTCTGGAGTCTTGCCAGACACCTGAGACCATGTTGCTGTTGGGATGGTGGTGATCTGAGTGGCTTGTGCTGGCATCGGGGCTGTGGTGGCATCTGGGCCTGAGCTGCTGCCAAGGGCCCATCCATGGTCCTACTGCAGCTGGGGTCAGTGGTGATGTCCATGGTCTGTGCTAGCATGAGGGTCATTGGAACCACGCTGTGCTGAGCTAGTGCTTCANTGGCCCTGGGATGGCTGGTCCTGTCCCTCACTGGATATTGCCATAGGGCCAGACAAGCTGACCCTATCCCTCAGGAGAGAGCTTGCCCTTGCACTCAGGAAAGATGGCCCTACCATTCAAATCATAGGTGTGCACCTCACCTGGGAAGCACAGTAGAGATGACCGTGATTGTGGACACAGGTGAGCTGACCCTGAGGGTATGAGAGCAGGAGAGCTGACACCACTTCTCCTCATCTGCCATATGGTGAAATGGATGAAGCAAAGATGCCCTCCACCCCTAAATTGTTACCACCTGCAGTAGGTGAGAGAGCTAGTCCTGGGGTCAAAAGAGTAGAAGAGCTAGTCCTAACCCTCACAGGCAACAGCTCATGAGAAAGCATCCTCTGCTTCCTGTCTGGGCAGAACACTAGAGCCTACCCTGTTGTCAGCGATACAGATGAGCCAGGGCAGATGGTNTGAGAGTAATAGAGTTGACCATCCCCCATACCACCCCGTCTGCCGCTCTCTATCTATGGCAGGTGCTAGAGCTGACCCTAGGGTCACAAGAATAAGAAAACTAGCCCTGCCCTACACCAGATGCAGCACACAGGTGAGTGAGCCCTGCACTCTGCCTGGGCAGTACACTAGAGCCACCCTGTTGTTGGGGTTGCAGGTGAACCAGCCCTGAGGGTGTGGGAGCAGGAGAGGTGACTCTGCTTCTCCTCTTATGCCCCCACAGCAGTCAGGGAAAGGGTCTTGCACCTTGCCTGGGAAAAAATTAGAGTTGGCTCTGGCAATATGAGTTAGGGGGACCCAGATCTTAGNGCCTGAGAGCAGGACAGCTGACCCCACTCCTTGCTGGTCCCACCAAGGCAGTGCTGGAGAGCTTATCCAGGTAGTGATGATGAGGAAAAGCTAGCGAGCTGATGAACCCAGCTCCCACCCAGGCCCAGAACCAGGGCTATGAGTTGGCCCACCTCAACATCCACCAAATCGATGAACTGTTGGAGCATATGAAGGGGATGAACCTACAGATTCAAAAATAGCAGGATCTCCATGATACAGGACAACAGGATAGCCATGGAGAGCCCCAGTGAGAGCCCATAATTGGTGGTGTAGCAGAAACTAGAGGCCTCAAGCCAGATCAATAACTCATGGTGATGAATAAACACTTGGAACTAAACATGAATGGAATAAAGGGTAAACAGTGTCTCAATGGGCCACACATAGCTTCCAGGACAAGATGATGATGATGAT
>LZPO01008617.1:27188-39723 GCA_001675575.1 Neotoma lepida | reverse complement strand
TTCTTCTTCTTCTTCTTCTTTCTTCTTCTTCTTCTTCTTCTTCTTCTTCTTCTTCTTCTTCTTCTTCTTCTTCTTCTTCTTCTTCTTCTTCTTCTCCTTGTTCTTGTTCTTCTTGTTCTTGTTCTTCTTCTTGTTTTTGTTTTTGTTCTTCTTCTTCTTGTTCTTCTTCTTCTTGTTCTTCTTGTTCTTCTTCTTCTCTTCCTCCTCCTCATCTTCCTCCTCCTCCTTCTCCTCCTCATTCTCCTTCTTTTTCTTCTTTCTCTTCCTCTTCCTCCTCTTCTTCTTTTGCTTTTGTTTATTTGGNTTTTGGTTTTGCTTTTAAATTTGGTTTTGATTTGGGGAGAGGTTGCATAGGCAGAGGGCAGATGCGAGGAGATGGGGGGATAAGTGGAATTGGAATGCACGATGCAAAATCCACAAAGAATCAATAAAAGTTAAAAAATATAGTATATGTTCAACTCTCAAGAAAGGAATTAAATTCTCTTAGAGGATAGATTTCCAAAATCAAACACTAATTCATAAAAATGTCCAGAAATTGCTTTTTTGTCTATGAAATGGCAAATTTGGAAGTTGAAGCCAAGTGGGTTGCTTCATAGTTGTTTTCATATACTTCAAAGGTAATATAGTTATGATAATGAGATATGTGTTCTAATTCATGTTTTCTATATATAACTGAAATACTTAGACTTTTGAATTAATTAAAGAAATATAAACATATATGAACCCAGTTGGAGAAAGATGAAAATATTGGCTCTAGTAAAAAGAAAGTTGATTTAATGCCATCAAGTGCTTCCCTTCAGTTTTCATCATATATAGAATTGTTGGCTTTAAGGGTATGGAAAGACCATTAAATATAGAAATATCATTGATGAGTGCTTAAGTAATTTTTTTCTCTTGACAAAGATACTTACTCTTTCTGAGATTAACAAGAACTGACTATTTAGATATGGGTCACCACTACCTGCTCCTTTATAGAATATAGAAGGAATAATTGATGAACTGATCTCACAGTGATGCACTAATATTAAAGTTTTCAATTGTTTACAGTGTGCACACTCAAGATCTCTGAAGCNAAAAGAGAATGATACTACCCCATTGCTTCTTAGGAGACACTGTTCACTAAAACAGTCAAGAGGAGGCTAGCAGAAGACATTCATAAATTACACTTCATAAAGAGCTTGTATGCAGGTATTTAAACTCTGAAAGCTCAGTAAGACAATAAAAAAAATTAAAAATTGACAAAGCATTAGCTGATTGTTCCTAGAGAAAATATTCAAATTAAACAAAGACATTAAAAATAGTCAGCATCCTAAGTTACTAGGGAAATGAAAACTAAAACCACAGTGAGATACTCCCATACATCTACCAAAAGATCTATCAAACAATAGCATAAGAGGCACCTGAAGCTGCATAGAATAGTGCAGCTATTTTGGAAACTACTCATATAGACCCACAATTTTAAATATATTTGCCATAGACCCAGCCATCTCACTCTTTCCTCCATATTTATCCATATGAAAAGAAAAGCTGTACTCACACACACGATATCTCTGCATAAATATTTGCAAGGGCTTTCATCTTAATTTCTGCAAGCTGAAAACCATTCAAATGTCCTCCAGCTAGGAAATGCACAAACAGATCATATATGTTTACACAAAAGAATACCACTAAGAAATGTGTAAANACTGCTACATGTGACAAAATGGATGTTTCTTAAATGTATTAAACTAAATAAATGAGAGGTACAGAATCAAAAAGCTATGTGCAGTCTCTACACTTATATAATATCATTAGGGAAAAAACCCAAAACATTGGAGGAATTAGAGGCAGGGAAGGGAAAGAGAGCTGATGCCTGTTTACAAAAAATAAAATTAACTTCAATAAGATTGAACAAAATAAAATTATAAGAAACATCAGTAATTTAAAGAGATTTGGGGTCAATGGTGTCTTTGATTACAGAGAATAATTTGAGACTTTTTTTTTCATGAAGGAGTGGGTCTACATAGTTGTCCCTTGATATATACAGTAAAAGGTTTCCAGGCTCCCCCAAAGACACTAAATTCATATATACTTAAACCTAGTATTCATATAAAATGACCTAGTGTTCATATATTACTTTTGCTCAGATTAATATATATTATTACCTTCAAATTTCCTACAGTCTCTAATAAAGCATGCATACTATTAACATAGTCACCATGTTTTATTGATTAGGCTAGAATACAAAAATAATCTGTGCTATAGCAGTACAGATAAAGGTTAAAAATATTTTGGGTCTGTGATTTGGACATTTGGACACTGTGTACGTGGAGGCTGACTGCTTTGATTGTGACTGTAACTAAATGGTGGTCTATTTATCAAAACGTGTTACTAAAAAGATGAAATTTTACTGTGTGGAAATAATAGATTTTAGGTGGCAAAACAAACAAACAAAAAAGNAGTATGATCTACTGGCCCTTGCTTTCTTCATGAATGTGATTCAATAAACATGGAAGTTGCTTCAGCTTGTCAGGTTGCAGTTCAGGATTCACTTGATAAGGCCCAGGATGAGTGCTCTGCACAGTACTGAGCCATTTGTATATAAACATCCAGTCTCTCTGACCCTGAGCTTGACTAGAGACACTGAGAATAAACAAAGAGTGTGTGATATTTGGCTTAGAGAAGTCGAACAGCCAATCAAGGACAAGTGATAATGTTCCGTCACTGACTGTGATGTATGTGTTAGATGAGGCAAAACTTCCTCATGGGTTAGTGTTGTGAAATACTACCATGGATGCACATTGCCAGACTCCAAAGGAAGAATTCAANATCTGACAGTTATGAATCCCTTCACTTATTACACACCACTGAATACAAGATGAACACAAGGAGAGACTAAGTTGTGGGCTCCCTAGTTTAAGAAGCTATGTTAATTATTGTCCTCTCTAAAATGAGAAAGCTACAGTACTTAGTTGTAAAAATATATATGCATATGAATAGCTCAAATCATTACTTTGGATGCTGCAGGTGGACACAAACACCATTTGCAGTGATCCATTTCTCCCAAAAGTGGAAAATGTTGTAAGTGATTTCAAATAAATTCTCAAGCAGCAATTAAAATTAAAAGTGCAGCCTGAACTGAAACACCTGCAGTTGCACCTGAAACACAGTGCACAACTGTGTGATGTGATGTGCTCTGAAACTGAGATGTGGAAAGAGATATTTAGTCCAATTCTAAGGCCACTTATTTAGCTGCCTCTGTGAAGAGGAAATATATAGATATTAAAACAACTTATCTGACATCACAATCCTTGCTCTTCTATAAATTGTGTATAGAAAAATTCATAATTTCACAAATAAGACTACAAAATTAAAATGTCCTGTGATGTGTAATACTTCATGAAAATTATTTAATGCATTATCTTAGATCTTTCTTAATGTCCTTTGGAAATTAAACTTTACATAAACACAAATCATTTGCTTAAGTCAATTAATGGAGAGTATAAAGCAAACAAGCATCTTTAACTACTGTTTATAGACACACTTTTCTGTGTTTATGACTGTAATTCTCAAAGCACAAGCTTGTTCAGCCATCACTTCAAAAATCTGAAAATGGTCTGTCAGCTGCTGTTAAGAATGCGCTATCACTGTTTACAGCAAGTGTGTGAGTTGAATTCTAATAGATGCACAGACAGTGCTGTCTCATTCAGCATGCCCCTCATGGCAGCCAGTAGGGACACTATTGCTGTTCTCACCTTCCTCCTGCAGTAGGCAGTTTCTGTTGATTCTTTGAAGCATAATGTAACAGATACACTGAGAGGTGTTAGTATCCTGTGTATGGAGTTGGGTACCAAAGAACTTGATTCATATAAGGATGTTTTAGATGAGGGGAAGGAATGAGAAAGGAAGTTTGTCATATGCGAGGCTTGTTTTGAGGAATTACTGAGTTGTATCATTTACTTTAATTATCGTAATAGTCTGTAGAAAGGCTTGTGATATCCCAATGTTCTATATGAGCCATCTGATGCATCTACAGTCTATGGAGGTATGTGAAGGATGTCTATAGGAATCAGGAAAACTTTTTTGGCTGTCTAATCTCACTCTTGCCAGCCACTAGCCAAAATGCCTGACTCCAGATAGACTATTTTCATTGGGTTCAATGCTACCCGTTCACAGAACACAGGAATTTGCATGACATGTAATTTTACAAAATATACAGATTCTGTATGTATAAGAATTATATTTATTTATATTTATTATAAATTTATTTATATTTATATTTATTATATAATTATATAATAAATATATAATTATAGTTTATATATAATAAACTATAATTATATAATTATATGTGTAATTATATAAATAAGAATTCATTACTCTTCATTTTATGACATTTTACTAGCATGTTTTAAATATAACCAAAGTAGTAAGAAATGAGTAATTTTTATAACATGAATATACTAAAATTTCTTGTCTCAAGATTATATATCTCAGTAGCTTGAAAAATTGTCCTTTAAATGAGATAGTCTTTTGAGACTGGACATTGAAATTTAAAATCTTAGCAAAAATAAACATAAAACAAAATCAAAAGAATTAAAGACACTATTGTATATATTATGTGTTCAAAGATTACATTCTTAAAATATAATTATCATTCCTAATGATATTTTGCTAGGCTTGTAGTAAAATATAGTTTTAAAACATAAAATATTGAGTGAACTGATAGACTTAATTCTTGTTCCTTGACAAATATTCTGATATAGAAAGTTTTTTACTTATTTAGAATGAGTTGTCCATACAGTATCTAAAAGTATTTCCAGTGGGACATTAGGACACACCATGCTTCACATAAGCTACTTTCCTTTGACCAATTTTTTTTATCTATTTACTTTATTGTTCTTAAGTTTTAGTTAAAATCCATATTACTTAGTTAGTTCACATTCACTTATAGCAAATATTCAAATATATATAAATAACATGGAGCATTATTGGATACTATAGACTAATACAATGTTGATCTCATAGAAAGATTAATATCTAAACTGCACAACATGTACTGAGCAGTGTAAATTTTGTTTTCAATACTTATTGATTTTCTCAGCCATCAATAATTTACATATAATAAATTATGTATAAACACTTGATAATATTTATTTTAATTTCAAGAATGTCTCATGCCATGGGACAACTCTGTCTGTCTTCCTATTTTTTTTTTATTTTAGACAGAGTCTCTCACTGATCTGGAACCTATCAATTCAGCTAANGTAGATGGCCCATAAGCCCCAGAGATCCCCTCTCTCTTCCCTCTGTCATCCTTAACACTGGGATTAGAGATACTCATAGCCACATCAAACTTTTTAAGTGGGTGCTAGGGATCTGAATTTATGTCCTTAAACTTATACAACAAGCAATTTGCTGGCTGAACCATCTCTCCAGCCCTGAGTATTCATGTTTATCAAGTGACCCAGATGATCTCTGTCATTATGAAAGCCAAAGAATTGCTAGACCTCCTTTTTATGTGTACTTTAGATAAAAATATAAATACCTCTAGGTATGGTAACAAAGTAACTTATCATTAATCACTTCCATCTTATTGAGACTATATTGAACAACAGCCCTAGTTTCTCCTGGATGCTGATGGTAGAGCTGAAGGAGAAGTTCTTGTGACTGGAGGGGAACACTCTCGGCATCAATGCTGAGAGTTAAGCATCATCAATAAGAGAAAAGAGAAGAAAGGAAACAGGTTAGGAAGAAGAAAAATTTAGTCATTAGATGCTCAATTTATGTGGCATCACTATTTGCCTAGGCATTTACTAAAAGTGAGAAGTGGGGAGGAGATATGAGGGGAGACGAGGAAGGTTGGGGAACAGGGAACTGTTCACAGGCACAGAGCACAACATGTGAAGGAACCAGGTGTCTGTTCTGTGGACTAGGCTGCTACTATGTGGTCATCAGTTCAGAAACTAGGATCTAGAGGTGGAGGAAATACTAAAGAGGAATATACTCAGAAATAATCTTTTCAAAAATANGAAAAAAGACTACTTTAAACAAACTAAAATGATAATTATATCTCTATTCAGAAGGGATTAGACTTTTATACATGATATTCAAGAGATAGGCCACAGGGCAGAAGCAACAGTTTCTCCTGAGAGCCTATTATATGAAAGAATCNAGGCTCCCCTCAGACCTACCAGATTCACATCTGCAGTGTAACAAGCAGATGACTGTGGTGCTCATTAGATTGAGAAGCAATGGGCTAAGCATTAAGTATTCAACTGATAGTATGCATCAAAATCAGCTAAGGTATGTTAAAGGCCAGGCTGCTTAGACTCATTCCCAGAGTTTCTGACTCAACAAATCCAGGGTAGGGCCCATGAGTTAACTTTCAACTGACTTCAGAAATGATATCAATGTTGCTGAGGTAGAGGCTAGATTTTAGGAACCACTCATTTAGGCAATGCAAATGCTGTTATGTCCCTTTTAGTTTCCATATTCATTAAAAAATTAAAAGAATCTGTAGTTCAGTCATCTAGTTCTAATGCCATAATAGACTCTCAGTAATGGTTCTCTCTGTCAGCCTATAATTGAGATTTAATTATCACATAAAGCTAATTTCTGTGATGGAATCCCTACTTACAAACTCTTTTTTAACAGGTTTTCATTCATCCTGGTGATATTTTGAACATAGAGGTCTATGCTGTTTCATATCATCCTCTAAGGCATAGTAGACTAGATCAGTGCAGGCCATGGTACTCAAAGATAATAGGTTATCATTTTATTTATAAATGAAGAGTCCTATAATTCAAGCACTACAAACTTGTCCTTCTTGACACACCTCCTCCAACAAAATCACACTTCCAAATCATTCCCAAACAGTTCCACTAATTAGTACCAAGTATTAAAGAATATGACCTTTAGGTTCAAGAACCTAAGTTGAAATGAATCTAGGAGGAAGNATGGAATAAAGTTATATGGAAGATATAACTTTAAATAATTAATACATACAAAGATTCCAGATGCTTATCAATAATGCTTTCCTGAAAATATCTGTGTAATTGTGAACTCAATTCAGAAAACATACTTGAGAACTATCCCACCCACACTGACTATTTTCATATANGTGGTTTGACACATCTCACTGTGGTAAGAACACAATGCTCAAATTTCCTGAATACAACNGGAGTTTTGATGACTACAACATTTGCTAGTCATTAGTACAGTCAGTCACATATTTATGACTTTCTATTGTCATACAATACTAGGCTTGNACTTCCTGAATCCCTCTTGATTGGATGGTTCATCAGCCCGAAATCTTGAGGAAAGCCATATACATTCAGAACAGTTGATTATTATTCAATAAAAATGATTTCTGGGTTGTAGAATAGCTCACAGAACCCAATAATACCAATGCCAGGGGCAGCCAGCTGCCTAGGCCTGAAGGTACTAGGGTGGGGGTGGTNATATGAATTATAGAATCCAGGGAGAGTAACTGGATATAAACAAACTAGAAACACATGTGGGATATCACCAGTGTTTGACAAGGAGAAAGAGAGAGACAGACAAAGATAGAGTCTTAGAAAATAAACAACTAAGTTGCATGTAGGGATTAATACTTTGGAGCTTCAGTCATAATGCCTTGTAAGAGACAGATGTGTCTCTTACATAATAACATTGATGAGTAATACTGTGACATGTTTTGATAAAAGTCAATTAGAATATAGTCTATGGCAAGGTTCAAATGTGGGTATTACCACCAAGGTCATTGTGAAATCTCATAAGTTGAAGTATCTCAGAGGACAGGCAAGAATGAGGCTGTGGTATCAAGGAAACTACTTATCTAAACAGAATGGCTGAGGAAGTGGAAACTAAACAGAGACTCCTCAGTCAACATTTACATTTTGAAGCTCAATCATGTGCAATTAAGGCAAGGGAGCAAAGATATCAATGAGCTATGAGACAAAAAATGAAAAATAATAAATCTAAGCAAGTATATCTAGAAAATAGCTATGGCATGTTTATTTTCATATGGATAGCCAACATAAATAAAGAGGAACGAACTAAAGTTTTAGATATTTTTCTACCAAACCAACCATAAGTTTGAACACTCCTGTGGTTATTGAGAGTGTAATTGTGGTTATCCTGTCCTTTCAACACTCACTACTGGATACGAGATTTCAAGGTAACCTTTTAGTTTATTTGTCTTCAGACTTAGTGTGAATTATTCTATGTATAACATACTGAAAAAAGAAAGGAATGAATAGCATCAGAGATATCAGATTGAGTTTACCAAAGATTGATATTGTCTTGATTTTGCTTCCCAAAGGCAAAGAGTGAGCTTATCATTTTCCCAGAAAGATTAAGAGGGATTTGGTAGATAGCAGGATGAATTAGAGAATTCTTCAGTGATATTTAGGAAAAACATTTCTGGCTCCCTTTCTTCTGATCACTCAATAGCTTGAATTGGAATTCCTGTCTCCAGTTAAATGAAGTTGTATGACTAGTTCTGGCCAATGAACAGCAAGGAAACATGATGCATGAAAGCTTGTGGTTGATGAAAAGTTCTTTAGAGTCCTTTAATTTTGCTACTGGAGCCAATCATGTTCTAGATGTTTTCATTCAACAATCAAAACTAGGACAATCCAGAATAGAAAACCTCTTTGACTCACCCAAGCTATAGCTGAGAACACATTTCATAATGATTTAATTTCCTAAACTTGGGAGCTGATCTGTCTATAGTATAATTTATTGTATCTAGTAAAAATAGATATTGAATTTTGTGGGCAGGTAAGCTTGAGGTAGAGTGTCCTTTGCAGACAAAGGTTGCTTTCTGTTATTGTTGTGGTTTGTATGAGAATGGCCCCTATAGGCTCATATGTGTTAATACTTGGTACCTAGTCAGTGGAAGTATTTGGGAAGGATTTAGAAGTGTGGCCTTGTGGTGATATATTGTGTACCCTAATAAATCTTGCCTGAGGATCAGAGGACAGAGCCAGCCACTAGATTACACATAGAGGCCAGACAATGGTGGCACATACCTTTAATCCCAGTACTGGGAAGCACACACACCTTTAATCCCAGGAAGTGATGTCTGGCCAGAGAAAGGTATATAAGGCATGAGGAAACAGGAACTTGTTCTCTTTAGGCTGAGGATTTTGTAGACATAAGAACTAGTGGCTGACTGCTCTGCTTCTCTGATCTTTCAGCTTTTACCTTGATATATAGCTCTGGGGTTTTATTATAAGACTAATTAAGATTNGAACAACATGCCCTTGATGGAGGAGGTATGTAGATAGGAACAAGTTTGTGGTTTCAAAACACTGTACCATTCCTCCCTCTCTTTCTCTCTCTCTTCCTCATTTTCTCTATCTCTCTCAACCTTTAACTTTCAGATAAATATGGAAGCTCTCAGCTGTTCCTGTGGCTTTTCTCTGTCATCATGGATTCTAATCCTCTGAAATCATACACTCCAATTAAACACTTCCTTTTGTAAGTTGCCTTGATCATGGTGTCTTATCATAGCAATAGAAACATAACAAAGACAGTTACTAAATATTTAAGGTGGAGCAAAGAACTTACAGATCATCGCTGATAATAAATTTTAAAATTTTTATTGTTTAAAGACAGAGTTTCTCTATGCAACAGCTCTAGCTACCCCCCTGGAACTTGCTTTGTAGACAAAGCTAGCCTTGAACTCACAGAGATCTACCTTCCTCTACCTCCAAATTGCTGGAATTAAAGGCATACACCACACTCTGGTACCATAAAAATCTCTTTTAAGATTATAAGATTTCAGAAGATAGAAAGATCTCCATTGCTCATGGATCAGTAGGATTAACATAGTAAAAATGATCATCTTACCAAAAATAATAGACAGATTCAAATCAATTTCCATCAAAATTCCAACATAATTCTTTTTTATTTAAATTTGCTTTATTTTACATATCAACCACTGTTCCCCATCCCTCCCCCTCTCCTGCTTTTTCTCCCCGTCCCTCTCCCACTTTTGCCCACCTCCCCCTATCCCACCACCATTCACTCCTCATAGGGGGTAAGGGCTTCCTTGGGTATTCATCACAGGCTGGCATACCAAGTTGGGGCAGGACCAAGCCCTTCCCTCATGCATCAAGGCTGAGTAAGGTATCACACCATAGGGAATTTGCTCTAAAAAGCCAGTTCATGTACCCAGGATAAGTCCTAGTCCCACTACCAGGTGATCCAAAAACAGATCAAGCCACACAACTGTCACCCTCATTCAGAGAGCCCATGCAGTCTCCCCAGCTGTCAGTCCAGAGTCCCTGAGCTCCCACTAAAAATTCCAACAGAATTCTTTATAGACTTTGAAAGACCAGTACTCAGCTTCATATGGAATAACAAAAAGCCCAGAATAGCTAAAACAATCCTGTACAATAAAAGAACTAAAGGAGTATTGCTAGATCCTAATGGCTTCCTTGGGGAAGGAGGTGAGAAGGCACTGTGTCAATAACACAGACATCAGAAATCAGTTGAAGGCAAATAGTAAACTCTTTTTGGGGAAGACTTTACTTAATGGGGAAGGCCTTATATATCCTTGTCCCAGCAACCAAGCTGTGTCCCAATCTAGTGGCATTGTGTGGTCATCCCTCATTGGCTAGGCATGATCAGGAACTCTGACAGTGTTCAGGAACTCTGACAGCACCTATTGTTAGGCCCTCAGGCAGACTCCAGGTTGGCTCATAAGGAAGTACGTCATGTGCATGCCTTGGCAACTGGTTTGAGCCAATTTCCTTGACCTTATGGGCCTTTCCTACTACATATCCACCCTTTTATTTTATTACATGGGTGCTCAGCAGGAGTTGGAGTTCTTTGCTCTGGNCTTGTTGAGCTGCCTCAGGGGGACTCAACAACTGTATTGTGCCTGTCTTAGGTTGGCTTGCTAAACAAGCTCTTACCTGTCATTGATTATCAACCCTTGAAGAATATCCTTCCCTGGGGAGTCACCCCAGGTGAGGATTGTCAGCAGTTGCCTTTTGAATTTCAGAAAGCCAGCCATGCATATCCTTCTGTGCAGGGCGATGAGTTTGATGTCTAAGAGCCATTAACATCTGTAGAGTTACCTTAGTGGCTGCCTGTTATTACCGGATGTGCTGCAGGAGATACTTAAAAAAGAGAAAGATTAAAAGCACCACCCACCAATCAAAACATAAGTGAAAATCCAGGAAGGATCAAATAGCNTTTTTATATCATGCCAAAACTTTAAAAAAAAATAGAGTCAGAGGCCATAACCTCTGCCCTTGTCTGATTTAATTGGAAAATTTAGTTGTGTTAGCTGTAATGAATAATATAGAAACTTAGCTGACCATGCGCCCTTATTATATTTAGCTAGCTCCCAGCCTGCTAAATTAACATTTCTTATCTCTAAAGGTGTTAGCGTACTGCCAGTCAGCGAGAAGAGTATCCAGGGAGGCAGTAAGAGCAGCAATGGGACAGGTGCTTGGGTTGAGATCTCTGGTGGCCTGCACCCATTTATGTATGCCCTCTAGTAGGGCCCACATCCACTCTGCACTCTACTGCCTCATTTACATAAGCCTGGAAGTCGGTGAAGAACTCATCTGTCTGTTGAATAAGATTGTAAAAATAAGCCAAGGAATCCTGGGGAATACANATTCTGAGAGCCTTGAGGGCCAGGTCCTACCCCTATTGAAAATTGACACTCAAGCCAATCTGTGCCTGGTACACAGGATAGACACACTCCCTGCATCCCGTGAGCATATCATAGGTCACTGGGACGTTAAGTAAGATGTTCATCCAGGCCAGAATCCAGGGATTCTGTCTGATCATCATAGGCCAATCTCCAACTGAAAAAGACGGCAGGCCCCAACACAGCTTTAAGCAAATGGTACCAATCAAAATAAGTCTGTAACTGCATGGACATTGAGCAGGGACCTGCTGAAAGTAGGGGGAATTTGGACCTGACTCATTGGCTGCCTTCCAGATGACAGAAAGATCAGCTGTGGAGTGTGAATCCAGGGCTGGTCATCAACATTTGGGCCTACATTGACTGGGAAGGCTTCTATGGGCCTACAGACTGACAGTGGCACAGGCTGTGAGTGTTGTAAGATGCTTGACACTATGGGAGAGTAGCCATCTCCTGAAGGAGGCANATATTGGGGTAGATTGCCCCAAGAATACTGAGGCCTTGGAGGCATAGCTGCCTACAGTGGTGGTGGAACAGAGGGGGTAGCAGCACATGACTTAATGACAGCTACCTTCTCCCTGCCAGATTGTGTGGGGCCCAAACTGTTTGCATCCTCCTCATTGAATATCTCTATGAGATTTCCGAGATGGAAGTGGTGGAGGTGATGAAAAGATTACCCATCTTTTCAAGGGAAACAGCAAGCAAACAACTGTCAGAGAGAAGATGCCAGTCAACAGGGGTGTAATTTATATCAGATCCTTATGTCTTGTCCTTAGTGGGGGGCTTCCATNATTTTTTAGATCATGGCCATATGTCCACATGGTGTTTTCAAGATGAGAGATTGTGTTTGGGAGCTGAGGCTTGATTCCATCTCCTGGG
>LZPO01008617.1:14670-27123 GCA_001675575.1 Neotoma lepida | reverse complement strand
CAGACAAACATGACAGGCAACACAAAAGAAGGGAAGAAATGGGAGTCCCAATGTTTATCTGCTGAAGGGACCCAAAGAACACAACACTGAGGGTCTTTCTCACTGAAACACACCATCTTGGGAACACTGTCAAGCCCTGCGAGTGAATTGAGGGAGATGATCAGAATCTGCACTGTGAAAGAGAAAGTAACAGAAGCCCCACATTGGGTGCCAGGTGTTCCTGGATCCTAACAGCTTACTTGGGGGAAGTGGTGAGAAGGTGTGGTGTCAATGACCCAGACACAGGAATTCAGTTGAAGGCAAACAGCAAAATCTTTTATTCAAAAACAAGGAAGGCCTTATACACCCTCCTCCCAGCACCCAAGCTGTGTCCTAATCTGGTGGCATTGCATGATCATCCCTCATTGGCTGAGCACAATCAGAAACTCTGACAGCAACCAGGAACTCTGGCAGTGCCTTTTGCTAGGCCCTCAGGCAGACTCCAGGTTAGCTCATAAGGAAGTATGTTATGTGCAAGCCTTGGCAATTGGTTTGAGCCAATTTCATGAACCCTATGGGCCTGTCCTACTACAAAGGATATATCACCATCCCTGATCTCAAGCTCTATTACAGAGCTATAGTAATAAAAACAGCACGATATTGGCAAAAAAACAGACAGATGGATCAATGGAATCAAATTGAGGATCCAAACATAAATCCACACAACTATGGACACCTGATTTTTGACAAAGAAGCCAAATTATACAGTGGAAAAAAGAAAGCAACTTCAACAAATTGTGCTGGATATCAGCATGTAGAAGAATGCACATAGATCTGCATCTATCATCCTGCACAAAACTCAATTCTAAGTGGATCAAAGACCTCAACATAAATCCAGATACAGTG
The DNA here is from genome assembly GCA_001675575.1 of Neotoma lepida. NCBI lineage: Eukaryota > Metazoa > Chordata > Mammalia > Rodentia > Cricetidae > Neotoma > Neotoma lepida. The sequence continues at coordinate 26,238 of LZPO01008617.1, read as the reverse complement.
AACCTGATAGAAGAGAAATTGGGAAATAATCTCAAAGGCACTGGCACAGGAGACAACTTCCTGAACAGAACATCAATAGTGCAGGCACTAAGATCAATAATTAATAAATGTAATCTCATGAATCTGAAAACCTTCTGTAAGGCAAAGGATACTGCTAATAGGACAAAATGGTAGCCTACAGAATGGGAAATGATCTTCTTAAACCCCACATCCAACAAAGGGCTGATCTCCAAAATGTATAAAGAACTCAAGAAACTAGACATCAAAAAAAAGTAACCCAATTAAAAAATGGAGTACACATCTAAACATAGACTTCTCAACAGAAGAATCTCAAATGACTGATAAATACTTCAGGAGGTGTTCAACATCCTTATCCATCAGGGAAATGCAAATCAAAATGACTCTGAGATACCATCTTACACCTGTCAGAATGGCTAAGATCAAAAACACAATGACAGCTCATGGTGGATAGGATGTAGAGCAAGGAAAACACTCCTCCACTGCTGGTGGGAGTGCAAACTTATACAGCCATTTTGGAAATCAATATGGCAGTTTCTCAGATAATTGGAAATCAATCTACCTAAAGACCTAGGTATACCACTCTTGGGCATATACCCAAAGGATACTGAATCATACCACAAGAGCACTTGCTCAACTATATTGTTAGCAGTTTTATTTGTAATAACCAGAACCTGGAAACAACCTAAATGCCTGTTAACTGAAGAATGGATAAAGGAAATGTGCTACATTTACACAATGGAGTATTATTCAGCTGCTAAAAACAAGGACATTTGAAGGCAAATGGATGGAACTAGAAAAAAATCATCCTGAGTAACGCAGACACAGAAAGACAAATATGGCATGTACTCACTCATAAGTGGATATTAGTTGTAAAGTAAAGGATAACCATGCTACCATCCATGGACACAGAGAGGCTAGATATCAAGGAAGACCCAAGCAGGGATGCATGGGAAGGGGAAATAGAAGAGATTTCCTGGGTGGGATGTGGGCACATGGGGATGGGAACTTGAGAGATTGGGTTAGAGAGGTGGATGGAGGGAGAGAGTACTGTAAGAGATGACTGTAAAGGGGGTGCATTTTGGGGTCAGGTAGAAACCTGGTGCAAGGGAAACTCTCACAAATCTACAAGGATGATCCCAGCTAAGACTCCTAGCAACAGTGGTTACATAGCCTGAACTAGCCATCTCCTTTGATCAGACTGGTTACTACTCCAATGGTCAACAGAGAGCCTTCATCCAGTAACTAATGGAAACAGATGCAGACCTCCACAGCAAAACATTAGGCCAAGCTTAGGGAACCCTGCTGAAGAGAGGGATGAAGGATTGTAGGAGTCAGAGTGGTCAAGGACATCACAGGAAAACCCACATAAATGACTTTCCTGGCTCATAGGAATTCACATTGGACCAACCTAAGCCTATATATATATATATATATATATATATATATATATATATGACCATTGTGTAGCTTGGTCTACTTGTGGGACTCCTAACAGTGGAGTAGGGACTGTCCCTAATGCTTTGGCTGGCACTTGGGAACCTATTCCTTATACTGGGTCACCTTGCACAGCTGGAATACAAGGGGAGGTGCTTAGTCTTACTGCAACTTGACATGCTATGCTTTGTTGATACCCATGTGAGTCCTGCCCCTTTCTGTGCAGAAACAGAGAAGCAGTGGATTGAAGGGGAGAGAGGAGGTGAGGAGAGAGAATAGTAGGAGAGGAGGAAGGGGAAACATTGGTTGGGATGTAAAAGAAAGAAAGAAAGAAAGAAAGAAAGAAAGAAAGAAAGAAAGAAAGAAAGAAAGAAAGAAAGAAAGAAAGAAAGGAAGGAAGGAAGGAAGGAAGGAAGAAAGAAAGAAAGAAAGAAAGAAAGAAAGAAAGAAAGAAAGAAAGAAAGAAAGAAAGAAAGAAAGAGACATGAGGTAAAATACCTGCCAAAAGCAACTTAGGGAAGGAGGAGTCTACTGTGGCTCACAGTTCCAGAGTATGCAGTCCATCATGGAGAGGAANTCATAGTAGCAGGAAGGTGAGGTAGCTGGCCATATGGTAATCCATAGTCAGGAAGCAGAGAAAGATGAATATTGGTATTCTACTTTCTTTGGGATTCCAGCCCATGGAATCATGCCACCTATACCGAAGTTAGGTCTTCTGACCTTAATTAACCCACTCTAGAAGCTTCATCAAAGCCAGTATCAGAATTTTGTCTCCTAGGTGACTATAGATCCTGAGGGGTTGATAATTAGGATTAACTGTAACTAACATCTGTGGTCTCATCTCAGCTTTATCCCTCAAAGGGCACCTATAAAGTTGACAAGCCATTTCACCTCTATGTGCCTTATATTTCTTTAAATTTTAAAATGGATAGATTTAGCCTTATTTCCTCAAGATACTAGTGAATATTAAATCAAAACTAATTTTATGGACAAAAATATGAACTCTACTTTACTTTAAAAAATTGTGTGTGTCTGTGTGTGCACACACACGCATGCATACACCCGCACAGAGGATATTTGCAGGAGTCGAATGTGAGGCCCAGCTTTTAGATCTGATTACAGTAGGAGTCAATATTATGTAACGATATTTGTGGAAGAAATAAAGTTCTATTAGAAGTGACTCCTCAACCTTGGACTTCCTAGCTTTTAGAACCATAATCCAAATACATTTCCATTGTTTGTAAATGATTCAGTCTTTGGTGTTCTGTTATAATAGTGGAAAATGAAATAAAGCAATCAACATAGTCTTTAACTTATCTATTTATTCCTCTTGGACATATTTAACAGCAGACATTGTGCAGATGGAGATAAAGCATAGTTCTGATCTCTGAGAGGCCTTCAGCTTAATCCAAAGGCATTGATAAAGGATAAGTACAGTATNCCACAGCAGGTGAAAGGGAGGAATGAACAATACCACAATTACAAACTGACAACAAACTCAAGAGTTGCTTGAGAGGCATGTCAGCTGTTNAGTCCATCTTGGATGAGTGGATTATTGTTATTCCTCTTGGGAAGCATTCACCCCCTGTACTTAGTTCTTTGATTGGGTTGTGGTTTTGTAGCAAAGTTTATGTTATTGTATAGCTCTACACACATAGNAAACAGACACACGGTAATCACTCAAGGCTTACAGGGTATCTAGTAAGTTCCAGCTAACTGTAAACCATGGGCAGGGTACTTTTGGGCTTCTAGTATGGACATGACTAATATAAGTCATGCTGTTTATATGACAGCCTTAGGCAACATGGTGAGTATACACACTGCTTGCTTCCTTTGCTCAGCCTCATCTTAGCAGTCATAATCTCAGTGGGGAGAAAAAGAGTGAGGCATTATGGTCAAATATGTTGGTCAATGGGCACCATCATAATACCTATAGATTCAAGCCATGGAAACTAAATCTGGTCTATTTGCTGCTCTCTGTTGACCTAGTATTAGTAAAAAAAAATGTCCATCCATTCATCCAGTTTTTATTAGCTATTCTCTATGAGATGGCCTTGGGTTGACTTTGAGTGCTAAGTGATTTTCAAAAAATACTTGCCTCTGGAATAAATATAAATAAGCACCTGATTTTACTGTGGTGTGCTAAGTACTACAGCATGGATAAACATAATGAGATCTGTGAAAACAGATGAGAGACTGAATTAAGATGACAAGGTCAAACTGATGAGATAGCTCAGCCAATAAAATTGCTTGTCACCAAAACATAAAAATAAGATTATGACTCAAGTTTTAAATTGGAGCCGCTGTTCCTGTTCATTAAATGAGTGTAGAGTAGAGGAGGTACATGTGAGTTTGGGATCAAGTTGCATATGGACCCCACAGTTGTCAGTGTCTCTTACCTTTCACGTTGATATTTTGAATGTGTCATTTGGTGAAACAGTTGATTAGGCTCTGGAACTCTTCTGTTAGAGACGTTTGTCATGTAAAGGATTAAAGCAATGTGGCACTCTTTCTAGGCATCCATCCTGAAAAGGTATAACTTGAGCTCTTTATTTATTCACAGTGGTTCACTCCAAGAGATATTTTCCTACAGAGTCACAATGAAAGCATTTCTCAAAGCTAAAGTATTCGTCATCCCCAGCTAGAGTACAGATGAGTTGGATCTCTGTCCTGCAACAGAGCTCCCTGAAAGCTATGCTGCTCCTTCATCTCTATTTATGAGAACTTAAGAGACAAGTTCTGGAAAGGATGTGGTTTTCTTAATGCTGTCTTCCTTAAGCTTCAAAGACTCATTGGAATTCAGGGCACAATAAATAGTGTTTCAAATGCTGCCTCTGAGAGTGGGGCAAGGAAAAGAGCTTTATTTCAGTCTGAATTGTCAAAGGAGGAAATGAAGCTCGCTGAAAACATATCTGCTGCAAAACCATGATAAATGTAAATATGAAACTATTTTTTCCAGGCTTTATCATTGTAATTCTTCAACAAATGCCATTACCAAGATCCCCACATAAATGGCATAATTGGTCCATATATTTGAAGAGTAGGTGGAATAACTTTGTAGAGATTATTATAGATAGGTAGCACTGTGAAATAATTGTTATCTTTTATTTTCTTTTTTCAGTGTGTCTTGGTTCATGACAAACACTTTAAACCTTGTAAATCAGAAGTAGTTAATATAATGTGACTGGGAGCTTAGAAATGAAGATTTGCAAGAAACAGGTATTGATNAATCCAAGTAATTATCCTCCTGATGTTTTTTTTTGGGGGGGGGCAAGAAAAGGCAACACAATTTTTAACATCACTGCATTTGACCAATGTTGATATATTAGGATGCTGAACATCATAAGTAGGGATTGAATACTCATAAAAGATTGCTACACTTGATTTCTAATTGAAAACACACAAAACATTACTGAACAATTATGGCTTTCAGCATTAGGGACTTATACTTTTATAGTCTTAGCACACAAAATTAAGTCAAATTAAAACATATCCAAAGAACTGAAAGACATTCCAATTTACTAAAGTGAAAAAGATCGAGCATATGTTCTTAAAGTGCAAATTTAAGGTTATTAGACATAGTATAATGAAATTGTCATAAAAATTCTCTATATGTGTAATTATGTAGAAGTGTATAAGATGCATGCTGTTTTCTTCTTCAGGGACAAGGGATGGTATCAAGATAGAAGCTATCAAGTACATGTGTATAGATTGCCTCTTTATAAACTTATTTTATCATTTGTACATATGTTTTGTTTGTATGGATGTCTGTGTGTCTAGTATTAGCAGAACTCAGGTGAAGGCATCAGATTGCTTGGAACTGGTGTTACAGATAGTTGTGAATTACTATGAGGGTTCTGGGAACTGAATCTGGTTCCTTTGGAAGAATAGCCAGTGCTCTGAAACACTGATCCATTGCTCCAGACCCCAGACTGACTCTTNAAAGGCTTCGTGGAGTTTTACATATTGCCACAACATATTATATCTTTATAATTTTAAAAAGTAATAACTATAAACAAATGGAAAAGAGATTAGGATAAAGAAAGTATCAGTGGAAAGACCAAATGTGTCTTACTGTATTTGTGTTTGGTTAAAGAGTGTCTATTTCTTTCCCTTTTTTCTTAATAGGCATAATTAAAGTCATTACCAATATTATTACCCTAAATGTAATTCCATGAACGATAGTTTTGAGACTGATTTTTGTGATTCAAATGAACATGCTAGCATTCTAAATAGAATAATATTGCATATTTGAAATTACTTAAAGTTTATCACTGTTTAAATATGCTGAGAATGGATTTTCTTTGATCACTTAAACTTCGCTAAAATTTTATTCAGCTTAGCCTCTTCTAAACCATGAATGATCTTCACTTTTACCTTTAGAATAGTTTGTGTTATGAATTTTTAGAAAATGACTCAGCTATTTAAATACAAATAATGGATTCTCTTCAGCAATGTTGCTTTCTTTGAGCCTGGAGGCACATTTAATTTGTGGATTAGAACTTCAGATAACACAATTGCCACCACAATTATAGACTGCTATGGAAATTATGTGCAAGGCAAAGAACAAGGTCATCACAAATGATCTAGACAGCATCAGAGAAGGTGGGGAGAATACATATTCCTATTTGAGACAGTTTAAAGTTGTCTGTAATGTCTATATACATTTATTTGCATCATTTTTTAAAATTTAAGCCTACTGTGTTCTATGTGCTGGCTCTTCTAATCCTTTATCTTATACTGGTGCACCAGTGCAGACATGTTGCTGGCTCATGAAGATTTTAAGGATGAAGTAAATGNTCTGGCTCTTGCAATTGACCACTGTTNAACTGATACTCCTAACTCCCCGATACTATTAATCTGTAAAATTTGCTGGCTCAGGTGCCAATCTGCACAGAATGCAGGACGAGGGTGTTCATCACTTGCATGCTCACTTCCCTTCATCCCCCTGTCTTGGACTATACACTTATATATTGAGTTTGCTGTTTATCCCATCCATGCAAATTTTACTTGTTACTATAATTATGTCATGCAAGTAATTACTATTATAATTATCTAATACAATTAACAATAACTTGAAGAACAAAAGTTGCATAAATTCAAATAATAAATTAATTCTTCATAATAATTCGTCTATAAGAAAGAATACTTCAGAAAATTTCACTCATTTGAAAGTCTGTTTGCCCGGGTACAAAATAATAAATTGGAAAGACAACTAAGGCAGTGGATACCTAGTCCAGCATCTGGAATGCTCGGGGTCCTAAAAGGCTATTAGTTCAAGACTAGCTGGGAAGACAACAATATTGTTTCCAAATATGAAAAAACAAACAATTGAAATTATAAATTTCAACTAGTTTATATAGTAATTGTTAAATTATATTTTAAATTTCNAAGGGATTTTTCTTTACTATTTCAGCATTCAGTACTGTAGGTGAGAAATTTGGCTTCTGATACTTTCATATGCCTTTATCTAAAAAAATATTATTATTGAGTGTGGACAACTTTTGGGGAATGGTTTTATCCTACCATCTTTACATCAGTTCCAGGGACAGAACCCAAGTCACCAGGGTTGTACTGTAAGCACCTTTATATGCCCTGAGCCATCTTGCTGACCCCTGAAATGTTTTATGGGAAAAAGTTCATTTTATGAGTCACATTGACTGAGTTAAGGATGTCCAGTAGGCTGGTAGAATAGGCTTTTTTCTAGATATACTTTCAAGAATGCTTCTGGAAGGGTTAAGCATTTGATTTGATAGAGCAATGAAGAAGAGTCAATATGACTCACGTGAGTGGACATGATACAACTACTGAAGACTGGGAGAACATGAAGTTGGCTGACTGGTAAATTTGTCTCTTCTGCAATTCATTTTTTTTTTTGTACTTTGACAATCAGAGTTCTTTGTCCTCGAGGCTTCAGACCCTCAACCTACCACCAGGGGCTACCCCATTCTGAGGGAATCAGACATTGAATGGATTGCAGCACTAATCCTCCTGGTCCTCCTGGTCTAAGTCTTTCTACACTATTGCTTGTATTCCTCTGAGNAATCCTAATTTACTTGTATTCTCCTGGTAAACATTTTAAAATAATGAACCTTATTGCAGACATTTTTGTTAATTGTTCTAAATGTGTCAGTGGCCTCAATCCTGAAATTTTTGCCTGTGAATTCTAAAATGATTACAACNTTTCTACATTTTTCCCTTATCTTTTAGGATTGATATTTATCAAAAAAGTTGAATCTACTCATTTGATCCAATTCTCTTTCTCTCTCTCTCCATCTATCTCTCTCTTTCCAGGGATAATTATTTTCCATTATCACCTTATCTTTTTAAGTTGCATTAAAACATTCCTATTTACTTCTAAATTCCCAAATTTGTTTTAAGTATGGACTACACGTTTTTCGTGTTCTAAGAAGGTTCATATGACTATCTTGTCCAGAAAGAGGTTAACTGGATCCTGATTCCCTCTTGTCTCTGTCTTTTCCTTTCTGACTTCTATTTTGAAATCATTTTCTACTCCTTGCACTAGCATAATTGAAGCTTGTGCATTGTTCCTGAACATTCTTTAATTAAATTCTTTGTAACTGTACAGTAATACCTCTTATTGGTCTTGTTTATAATTAATATGAGCATTTATGAGTCAAATGACCTTTCTCTGGTGAGACTTGGCCCTGTAGGTTGGCGCTGCTGTACTACAGACCCAAAATTCTCCATTGAGTGAATATAAGTCTTTTCTTTGTGCTCTGTTTTTATGGATGTAGTTTACTTCCTTATGTTGGAGTTTTCTTTCCAGCACCTTTGGTATGGCTGGATTTATATATAGATATCGTTTAAATTTAAATATCATGGGATATCTTTTTTATTCATCTATGATGATAGAAAGTTTTGCTGGGTATAGCACTCTGGCCTGGCATCTTTGATCTCTTAGACTCTGTAGCACATATTTCCAGGCCCTTCTGACTTTTAGAGTCTCCATTGAGAAGTCATGTGTAATTCTAATAGGTCTGCCTTTATATGTTACTTGATATTTTTTCCCTTGCAGCTTTTAATATTTGTGGTGGTTTGAATAGGAATAACCTCACTGGCTCATAGATTTGAGTGTTTGGTCCCCAGGAAGTGGCACTACTCAGAGGTGTGGCCTTGTTGGAGTAGGTATGGCCTTGTTAGAGGAAGTGTGTCATTGGGGATGGGCTCTGAGGATTCAAATTCTCAAGCCAGGCCTGATATTTCTCTTTCTTCCTACTGTCAGTGTATCTAGATATAAAACTCTCAGCTACATCTCCAGAATCATGTCTTCCTACATGCCACCATGCTTCCCACCATGATAATAATGGACTAAACTTCTGAAATGTAAGCCAGCTGCAACTAAATGTTTTCATTTATAAGAATTGCTATAGTCATGGTGTTTCTTCAAAGCAACAGAAATCCTAGCTAAGATATTATTCTTTATTTGTTCTGTATGTTTAGTGTTTTGATTATTATGTACCAAGGGAACTTCTTTTCTGGTTCCATNTATTTGGTGTTTTATGTGCTTCTTGTACCTATGGTATCACCTTCCTTAGGTCAGGAAAATTTTCTTCTGTGATTTTGTTGAAATCAATTTCTGGGCCTTTGATCTGGGATTCTTTTTCCTTCCTCTATTCCTATTATTCTTAGGTTTGTTCTTGTCATAATGCCCCAAATTTCCTGGATGTTTCTGTTGGAAGTTTTTTTAGATTTGACCAATGTACCTATTCTATTGTATCTTGAACTCCTGAGTTTCTCTCTTCCATCTCTTGTATTCTGTTCATAAAGCTTGCCTCTGCAGTTCCTATTCAAAATCCTTTATTTTTCATTTCCAGAATTCCATCAGTTTTTGTTTTCTTTATTGATTCTATTTCCATTTTCAAGTCCTGAACAATTTNATTCATTTCCTTCCACTGTTTATGTTTTCTGTATTTCTTTAAGGGATTTATTCATTTCTTTTTTTAGGACCTCTCTCATCTTCATAAGTTGGTTTTGAGGTCTTTTTCTTGTGCTTCAGCTATGTGAAAATATTCAGGATAGCTGGACTCTAGTGGAGTTATATTACCCTGGCTTTTATTGATTTTGCTTTTACACTGGTATCTAGGAATCTGGGATTGGGATGATTATACTTCTGGGTGATGATTTCTGGATTCATCTTTGTTCAGTGGCACTTTGTTCCTTCGTTTGTTTCCTCTCTGAATTTTAGGAGTGTGTGATGGCTGTGTGTTGCCTGGTAGGAATTTTTCTTTGGACCTGATAGTTGTGGCCACTGGAGGTTCCAGGTAAAATGTGTTTCTAGGTATTAGGATCAGACACTTAGAAATGGGACTGGCCTAGGAATCTGAGAGAGTCCACAGGAGGGAAAACAGCAGAGTGTTCAACAAGGATCTGCTTATTTCTTCTCCTTGGAAGGGAGGTAGAAAGTGAAGGGAGGTCACTCTGAGGGTCTACTATCATACTGGAGGTGATACTGGAGGGTGAATCTAAAGGAACAAAAAGAGAGGGGAGATATACAAGCAGCCTACCTGCTTCCCTAGCAGGTGTGGCCTGTGGGTTAGCAGGGGGTGTCTGCTGGAGTTGGGGCTGTGATAAAGCCACGAGTGGGGAAAGGTAGGTTAGGTCTGTGAGCTCCATAGGAGATGTCGGCAGAGGGTGGAAGAAAGGCTTATAGCAGGTGTTCTGTTGCAGGGATAGGGATGGGACTGGGGGATTGGGTTTGGAGGAGAAGGAGGTATGGCGAAGGTCAGTTAACCTATGTTTTCCTGTATTGCTCAGCTAGTGTGTTCACAGGGAAAGTCTGCTGGTGTTGGAGGCTAGGCTACTGGGATGAGTTGGGGGAAAAAGTTGGAGGAGAAGGTGTTTGTGATCCCTTGGGGATGGGGTCAGAGAGGAAAGGGAGATGGCAGCAGGTTTTCTGCTAGAGTTTGTAATGAGACTAGGAGATTGTATCTGCCTTTTCTTTGTGGTCTGTCAATTCTCTCAAAATTCTTTTCCACAGGGAATGGATTGGAGGTTCTGTTGTAAACCTGTTTTTGGTAAACAGAGAGCAGAATACAAGCCAGGGTACTTAGCAAGCAGAGTTTTCATGAACTCTCTCCTTTTATGAGCCCAGTGATTCTGTCTGAGACCGAGGGATTGAATAGTGAGCTCTCTATCCCAGCCTCTCCAGCAATCAAATAATTTCTCCTGTCCTCCTAGAGTGATGACCATCTGATATTCCCAGAGGAACTTTTGTACCATTGTGAATACTAAGCATGTTTGAATTTGTGCACTCTTTTTTTTTTCATTAAAAGGAATATATTTTATGATTGTGCTTTCAGAAAGTCCAATGCAACCCAAGATTATTTTTTTAGGTCTGACTGTGAAATAAATTAAAACACTTTTGAATGCCCCTAAAATTATTAGAGGTCTTCATCACTGTGCCCACTCTACCTAATGCATTGTTGGCCCAAGTCACCCACATTACTTGAGATGAGGAAGAATATCCTGGCACCTAGTTGTTAGGTTTTTGTCAATATCTTCAATAAATCCTTTTATTTTTCATACTGCCTCCCTTTTCCCTGACCTTCTAGTACCCTGATGCTTCCATATCATTCTAAACTTCTGGGAATGCACTGGTGTCCTTCCTGTTGGTTTCACCATGAAACTGAGTATTACACTAATTTTCAGCTCTTGTAAATGTTTATCTTTCCACCACTTTTCATATTTCTACTATTTGTTAATATCTGTCAACTGCTGCCACCACCTCTTTTGCTGTGGGCACTTATTTTCTCCATACACTTTGATTACAGACGTGGAGAGCAGAGATGAATGCTTTTGCATGATCTCACCCCTTTCCCTGAAGATCAGCTGCAGGCAAACAGCAATGTGTTCTGATATTTTCCCCAAAGCTATTCAATTGGNATCTTTGGGGAGGGCAATCCTTTCCAGATAGAAGAGGGACAAGAGAGCAGTTAACCACTGTATAGTCACATGTTCAGTTTCTCTTGCTTTTCCATGCCACATATTATTCCCACTTTCTATTAATAATCGAGCTTTGGGTCTGTTTTGACATATAAATCACCCCCATCTGTGTCAATGATTTCTCAAATATTTAGAGTTAAAAAAAAA
>LZPO01008616.1:0-25626 GCA_001675575.1 Neotoma lepida | reverse complement strand
CACAACATCTAAATATGTAAAATAAATACACATAGTGTATTAGTCAGGGTTCCCTAGAGGAACAGATCTGATAAAATGAATATATATATATGTATATATGTGTGTGTGTATGTATGGGATTTATTAGAATGACTTACATGTTGTGGTTCAGCAGCAGGATACATGAACTTGCCAGTGTGAATGAGGGCAAGCAGGCAAAAGCTTCCTTCTTCCACATCATTTGTAAGGATTCCATANGAAGGTGTGGCCCACATTTAGGATGGGTCTTCTTATCTCAAACGATCCAATCAAGAAGACTCCCTCACAGGTGTGCCCAGCTGCTTGGGTTTTAGTTAATTCAGATGTAGTCAAGTTGACAATGAAGACTAGCCATTACAAGCCCCCTCCCCCACCTTGTTAAACTTGACAGAAAATTGTATTTACTTATGTCGTGCTTTATTTACAAATGAAACAATAACCAGGTCATAATTATGCCTAATATAGCTATCCTAAATACAACTGTAAACACATTATATATTTGACTGGGTCATAATTGGTGGATCTTCAAAGAGACTCTGAGGTCAATGCAATGGTAGTATGAAGCTTTAAAACCATGCTCTCAGTAGTAAATAGGACACAGAGAAAGAAATCCATAAACAACTGACTTGAACAGTAGCATAAACCAAACACTCCCAGTAGGTGTAACAGAACTTTCTAACCCACAACCAAATGTNTATTCTCACACAAAGAGGCAGTGTCTTTTTAGTAGTCCAAGGAAAGGAGGGTAAGTAAAATTCGCTCAGATTCTGAAAAAAATACAAGCACACACACACTTATAAACAAACACATAGAGGCACATACATACATACATATGCACACAGGCATGTGCATACACACAGACACACAAAAATACAAGCACATGCATGCCAGCATAGAGGCACATGCACACACACACACACACACACACACACACAAATTCCTGCAAAGGTTTCTCAATTGTTGCTTCAGATAGAATTGCCTGGAGCTTTGTGCAGAACCCTGGTCCTGGGGACATGCTGCACCTCACCACATAAAGCAGAATTGTTGGAGATGGATTCCAAATATTAGTATCTTCCAAACTTCTGCACATGACTCAAGCCTTTAGAAATGCAGACACAGAGGATTTTTCAGCTGTTAGATATTAGTTTGTTTGCTTATGACATTTCCCCCAACATTTTCTAACACTTTATGAAAGTGTTACGATGACATTTTTGTAAGTGAAGCACAAAAATGCATTTACAAGATTTTTGTCTTACAGTTTTCTTAGAAATGGAAAAGCCTNTCTACCAGCATTGGTAAAACCAGAGCTGAAACATCCCTTGGTGGAATATAGGGGCCTGCCCCACACAATCGAGAAGCGTACCCTTAGCCTAGCTGAACAGCAAGCCACATGCCCAAATTTGTTCACAGCAGTTGCTTTACTGTATGTGGGGGTGTGGAGCTGGGAATGATGGGAGCCAACGTTATTTCAAAACTGAGAGTTGCTTTTCTAACACAGGAATGATACGTGCTCGCTTAGGGAGAAGTCAGCATCCCCTTCTGCAATAAAGATGCTGATGACAGTGAAGGCAATTCTTTAAACAATAAAAATCACAGTGGTTGGGAATGCAGTTCAGTGGTAGAGCACTTGCCTCATAAATGGGTTCAATCCCTGGCACCAAAAACAAGATAAATAAACGTAAAGGATTATTTTCCTTCTATTGTGGGAAGGGTTGATGGAAATTATTACCATGAACCTCCCTTTTGTAGAATAACTGAAAGTAATTGTCTGGTTCTTTGGTAGCAAGATGGAGGGAAGGAGGGATGGTGGACTCATTCAAGGTACCAGTACAATGACTTGGTGTGACAGACAGGTAAGATACCATGTTTGGTCTGGTTTCAGTGATTTTGTGGGAGTGTGTGCTGAGGTGCAAATGCTTTCCAGAGTGTAAAATTCTGAGGTTTGCTCCTGAAGCCCTTAAGAACTTAAGATGATAACTTGTTGGTTTTCACTGCACTGTGGGGAGTCAGGTGTTACCTAGGACCCTTCTTGGAATGAATTATCACTGCAGACAGCAACAAGTTCCCAAAGGAAAAGACTTAACGAAGCAAAAGGAGATAGACGACATCACCCCTCACAAGGATCAAGGAATTGGGTGGAAGGGATAAGAGGAATAATTCTGGAATCCAAAAACATTCCTTAATGATTCTGGAGAAAGCCGAGAGGAGAGAAAGTGTTGCAAGGCCAGGCATCTCATGTTTGAAAACGCATGCTAATTGGGCTCAAGGGACAAGTGACTCTTGATAGTTGAGGCAGAAAAGAACAATAGGAACAGGATTTAAAGAACAGACTTTTCTGTTGTAGAATATTCTTTTAAGGTGTGTTACGTTTGTGCATGTTGTATTTGTTTAACTCTGTGAAGCTGTGTTACTGTGCCTGTCTAAAACACCTGATGGTCTAATAAAGAACTGAATGACCAAAAGCAAGGCAGGAGAAAGGATAGAGGGGGCTGGCTGGCAGAGAGAATAAATCGAAGGAGAAATCTGGGAGGAGAAACAAGAAAAGAGAGGGAGGAGTGAGAAAAAGAAGTAGCCAGAGAAGGAGGAGGACTCCAGGGGCCAGCCACCCAGCTACACAGCAAGCCACAGAGTAAGAGTAAGATTTGCAGAAGCATGAGAATGGGGAAAGCCCAGAAGCAAAAGGTAGATGGGATAATTTAAGTTAAGGAAAGCTGGCAAGAAACAAGTCAATCTAAGGCTGGGCATTGATAATTAAGAATAAGCCTCCATGTATGATTTATTTGGGAGCTGGGTGGCTGGCCCGCAAAAAAGAGCCTAAACAAACAACACTTTTCTAAAAAACAATTTATTCTGTCAGTCAGTGAGCATACATTAAGTATATTAATTATATATTGATAGATATTACATATGAATAATATATTCATAAATTGCACTTATAAAATAGGTTGGCTATCAATAATTATTTTTAATGATGCATAATAATAGTAAGGATAATAAATACTAGGGCTAGAGTGATGGCTCAGCTGTTAAGTGCACTGGCTACTCTTCCAGAAGACTGAGGTTTGGTTCCTAGCACCTACAACCTTCTGTACCTCTAGTTACAGGGGATCCAATGCCCTCTTCTGGCCTTCATGGACACCAGGCATGCAAGTCATACACAGACATACATGCAAGCAGAACACCTACACACACACAAAAAAATTAATTTTAAATTTAAAAAATTAAAAAAAAACTAATAAATATATAACAAGGCACTTTGCCAAGTACTGTACATATAGAATATTTATTATCTACAAAATATTTATTGTACTCTCTGTGTGTGTGTGTGTGTGTGTGTGTGTGTGTGTATGTGAGAGTGTGAGTGTGCTTATGTGTGCACACTGAGTAGTGAGACAGATGTATGGAAGTAGAAGGACAACTTGTGGTAATTGGTTCTCTTCTCCCATCATTTGATTCCCAGNGTTCGAACTCAGGTCCTTAGGTTATTAGGGTTGGCAACAAGTGCTGTTACCCACTGAGCCATCTTATTAGTCTAAGACCTTAAAAACACCAAAAAGCAACAACAAAACAAATACAATATAGGTCATCCTATTTTAAATTTGAATTCTGTGAGGTTTGTTTAGTCATTCTTTTTGTATTCTTTTTAATTCTTTCTCTGGACACCATTATGTAAAATAACTTGTCCAGGGCTTGATCCATAAGAAATCATTTTGCACAGCTGACAGCACCATGGGAAAAGGTTAAGCAGACCACGGGGCCTGTGCAGCTGAGGATCATCAAAGCTCAGCACAGGGAGGAAATGCAGGATGTAGACACCATCTGGCCAGATGTAATCAGCAAATCCTCACAAGGAAATCTAGCTTTTGTTATAATGCAGAACAGAAATGTTTACACCCTCTTCATAAAACAAATGATTTGAGGTTTGAGGGTGGGGGCAGATCCCACAATGCTGTCTTCAAACGTCAGGGATGGGAGGACTTTCCTTCTCAGTTATCTCCAGTTAAAACTAAAACTGCTGTAGAGTACTCGACTCATAGCCCTTCAGGCAGACTGCATAGGCGTTCACATCTATCCAAGGACCTTAGGACAAAGGACACAATAACCCAAGCGTTCAGGCTACAGTTGGCGCCTNGGATGGGTGAGAACGCCATCACGCTCACTGTTTGTCTCTCCTTCACCTTTGTCTTTCACACCTGTTTTTATTTCCATGGTCCCCCTTTTCTTGGGTTTCTCCCAGGCTATCCCAATTTGGTACCTGACTTTCTTTTTTAGCATTTTCTATGAAATGTGGATTAGTGCTTAAGAAATGATGAAATTCCAACTTTTCATGTCATAGATTTTAGCTGAGATTTTAAAAATACACCTTGGAGCCTTAACGCTTCTGGTGTTTGTTTATTCAACAAATATTCAATGACTGTCTCCATGTAACAGATATGTTTATAGATACCAGAGATAAACAGTAAACAGAAAAACAGCTAATAAATAAAAATAATGTCATTATGGCACTAATATCCAGCAAATATGTGTATTATATGTATATTTACATGCTGATACTTTGTGTATCTGTGTGTGTACTTGAGTGCATATAAGGGTGCCACTTGTGTTTGAAGAAACTCAGGTTGTCAAATCCAGTAACATCCATGTCAGCCTATGGCTCCCATTGCTATTAGTTTCTTCAGTGAGCTGTAGAGTAACCAAGTCTAATTTTCAAATGTTCAAAGGGCTCAGCTGCCCAACAGTGTGTTTTTGTGTGTAATTTTAATATATAAGAAAATAATTTTTCTGAGTGTCTGTAAGCAGTGAAACAAGAGCATGTCGATTCAATTGTGTGGATGACCAATATTTAACCCACATAGTAAAATTTCTTTTGGTGTGGTCTGCCAGTTTAATATATTTACTTTAGGGAACCCAAAAGAATTCTTGTTATTCTTTTCCCCATTTTCAAACATGTACATGCATGAATGTGTGTGTGTGGGGGGGGGTGGGTATGTGGTATGCATAAGTATGTATGTGTATGTGTGGATACAGTGTGTGGGAGGGCATGTGCATGTGTGTTGAGACTCATCCTTGATTGCTCTTTTACAATATTCTTTGAGACAGGGTTCTCCACCAAACCCAGAGCTTGCCAGCTTATTCTGGGGACCCATCTTTGCTTTCTGAGTCTAGAATTACAGGGGGTCCACCACATCTGCCCAGCGCTTAGGTGGGTTCTTTACTCTTTCCTGGTGAATTGACCATTGAGCAATCTCCCCTGAACNGCAAGGGAACTCTTAATATTCAGTTTGTCTTTTCTGTGCTTCCAATAGCTTCTGAGACAATAGCTGGAAATATCTTAACATGAACACACAAACAGCTGAGATACTAGTGATAGGAGCCGGAATAAAGCTCCAGAGAGTAATGGAGGGGAAGCAGGACAACATCCCAACAAANAAGACTGGAAAATGTTGTGCAAACTGTCAGTCCTCTGGGGTTCAGGAACTGGGTGAGAGTCCAGTCCAAGAACGTGAAGTCATCAGCCTGAACGACTTGGATCAACCAAATGTTAAAAGATATAAATTTAGTTGTCAGTTTATTAATCTCCTTCCCAACTAAGCCAAGTAGAAAACTATCTTTTTTATCTACTTGGACAATGCATAATTTTTACTATATGTAAGACTACGAACTTTTAGTTTTTCTTTGAAAACATTTTTAGTTTTATACATATACATTTTGATCTCACAACCAGTGGTGGAATGGATAAGGCATCCCTTTTCAAGTTCTTTATCTAATGCTAAATATATCCTCTACTGTCTTACAAATCTCACGCCCAAACAATCAATTTTCTTGTTCCCTTCCACCAAAATTCATTTTTATAAGTGCCAACTAAGTGCGTGGTGTTAGAATGTATCCCATTTTTCCAGGTGATGGTCTTCAGCATTACAGTCTCTTTAAAATATTTATAATTATGCATATGATGTACTTATGTTTGTGTGTACATCTGTGCACGTAGGATCCCTAGTAGGCTAGGAAATGGCATTAGATCCTTGGTGCTGGAGTTAGAGAGGATGGTGAGCCACCAGGTGTGGGTGCTGAGAATTGTCCCCANGTCCTCTGCAAGAATAGCAAGTGCTCTTAACAAATAAGTCATCTCCACAGACCCTACAGTCAGTTTCTGTGGCTTGAATTTTTAAATAATATTTTAATAAAAACCCACAGCCAGATATTGGTGTAAATGCTGAAAGATCAGAGCGACAAAGGAACAAGCCATCTCTTTCCTCTAGGACTCCTCAGTCTGAAAAGCCTTCGCCAACAGACCTCTAGCCAAATGAGCTTCCTCAGCCAAAAAAGCCTCCAGCTGAAAGGGACGCTTCTACTGAAAAGCCTTTAGTTCCTGTCTCCTCACACCTTATATACCTTTCTCCACCCAGCCATCACTTCCTGGGATTAAAGACATGTGTGCTTCCCAGTACTGGGATTAAAAGTGTGTGCCACCACTGCCTGGCTGTTTTCTCTCCTAGACTGAGTAATCTCGTGTGGTCCAAGGTGGCTTTGAACTCACAGAGATCTAGACGGATCTCTACCTCCTGAGTGCTAGGATTAAAGGTGTGTGCCACCACTGCCTGGCCTCTATGTTTAATCTAGTGGATTGTTCTGTTCTCTGATCTTCAGGCAAATTTTATTAGGGTACACAGTGTATCACCACAAGTTTCTGATAATGTCCTTGACTCCACAGTGCATAATGGATATTGCTTTTTAGTATAGAGATCTGATAGCAATTCCTAGCCTCAAAGTTTTGGCTACTATCCAATTAACTATTTGGAGAAACGTAGACNTTTTGTATATTACAAATCTTTTTGTAAGCAATCTTCCACCTATCTTTTCAATTTCATCTCTCTTTGTACCCAGATATATACTTTACACTGAGTACATTAAACTCTATAGTTTCTAAATACAATTTGTTTTGATTATTTTCCACTTGTTGACTCCCCCAGACCCCAGGGGGTTCTTCTTCTGAAATATTTAGAATTTCTGTGACCTAATATATCCTTCCCTCTACTGCATCCTTATACTCCGATGGCTGTTCTTTGTTGTTGACTATATCTGGAAACACTAGTATGCAAGTGACTGGGTACATGTTTGAGGGATTTTTCTTGTTTGAATCATTTGGAATGGGAAGACCGAGTCTAAATTCATACCCTTTGAGGTGGGAAGATTCACCTTTAATCTGGGCCACACCTGCTGGTGGCAGCTTATATAAGGCTTATGTAAAGGACATGGAAGAAGGAAGCCTTTTCTCTTTGCCTGTTTGCCCTTACTCTCTCTGGCAAGTTCATTCCTTCAGAATTCCAGNATATACTGAAAATCACCTGAGAGATCCAGCCTCATGGACAGAACAACTATGGGATTCTTGGACTTTCCATCAGGTGACAGACATTGTTACAATAGTTAGACCATAGCCTGTAAGCCATTTTGATAAGTCCCATATATGTATTAATACACACACATACAGACACAGACACAGGCACAGACATAGACACACACACACACACACACACACATACACTCATTATACCAGTTCTGTTCCTCTAGAGAATCCTGACCAATATGCATATCATCTTATTCCATTGCACTTTGATCACTTTCACTAATTACCACTTCAACCATGAACTTCTTGAGAATAGGGACAAGGCCATTGGATTTTATCTCAATCAGTTAGCATAGTATGTAGCACAAAAAGATTGAACAAATAAGATAGACTCAATGAAAAAGAGAAGAAAGTTGATTGACTGATTTTCTAAAGCTTTCTTTTAAATGTTAAAAAAATCAGCTGTAAATAGATCTATCTGATGAATACTATGATGCTTCTTTGTTTATTAGGAAGGATTTTAAACAACCATAGCTCAAGACTTAGCCATAGGCAATAGTGGGGTTTCATTGTGCCCATTTCATGAATAGTAGTAAGTAATAGATTATTTATGATTAATAAAGGTAGAGAATTGTTTTGAGTTAAAAAAATGTGGTGTGTGATAAACATTTGTAACTTGGGAAGCATGATAAAAAAATGAACTGTAACACCCAGGCCCATTCTCTTCATTGGTCCAGTATTTGTTGCCTTACCCACGGCCTCTTGGAATTGCAAAGCTTTTCTATTCTCTTTCTATCCACATTTCCTTTTCTCCATCCTTGCTCCACTCACTTTGTTTGCACATCTGTTGCTTAAAAAATTAGAATTAGGTAAGACCCATTTCTTTAGAGAATAAGAGTGAATTAATCTTTTCTTACAGCCCTTAGGAAAACATCAACCGAACAACGGGGGCCTTCATTGCTGAGTGTTTCATTCATGATTTATTCCCTTCAAAACTTGGGTTTTGGTTTGATTGGCAGTTGTGACACAGCCTCCATCTTTACCTAATATTGCCCTGTATTTCAAAAGTGATTTCAACTTAACAAGTGAAACAACCTCTAATCTAAGAAAATTAGAATTTAATTTTAATTTATACTTCACAAAAGCACCGTTACTGAGTGACACCAACTGTGAAAGGAGACATACATGACCAAAAGTAAATAATCTCAAAACAAGGACACAGGCAGTTGACAAAACCCCTTATGTAAATATTCCTTTTGGACTAGTCAAAGCTCAGAGCTTTCATTCTTTGAGGTTTGAAATCAGCCAAATTTTTTTAAAAACATATTTTTCAACTTGGGAAATGTATTTTTATTACCCAGTTGAAATATTTTCTTGAAGTGAGACTTGTCACATCTATTCTTTAAACTCTTTAAAACTAGCACTTCCTTTCTCTGATGGAATATTCCATTTCCTCACTTCTTGTCATCTCATTTAGTTAAGTAAAAAAAATTCTTTTCCCCGAGTCTTCTGAAATCCTTTGTCATGCTTTTTCTAACCTCCTGGGATAATGTGCCTTTTATAATATTTGCCTATGTCCTGCTGTGCATCCTTCACTCAACTGCTAAGGACTTTAAAAGGTCACTCTTGGTTTCTTTTTCAACATTATTGGACACAGATTCCCCCCGATGAAGGAAATCTTACCCTCAGTGGGAATGTGGACTAGGACNGGAATGAATTATCAGTTTAGTTTATGACAGAATCCTCTAGTAATTTGTTTGTTGTGTTTGTGGACCATTTTTACCTGTCACAATCTCCTTAGGTTTTAAGCTGGTACGGCAGGAGTCTCTGCCTATTTCATTCACTGACACATTCTGAGTGGTTCCCAGGATACAGCTCACTTGATACACTTTTCCTAAAGACATGGTTATGTGACTGAGTGGATTCATAACAGTGCCACTCTAAACTTGGAAAGAGGAGCTAGAAGGATGGGTCTGCAGTAGAGGGCACTTGGTGAAATTCTAGAGCACTGAGTTTGATCCCCAGCCTCCACATTAGGAAGTTCACAGCCACCTGGAACTCCACTTCTGGGGTATCTGACATACTTTTCTGGCCTCTGTGGGCATGCACACACACACACACACACACACACACACACTTCTGTTATTTGTAGCATGTCACCCATGTTACAGCAAGGCCGTACCAACTGGAGTGCAGCTTTCAGGTTCTCATAGTACTATATAAACCATGAAGTGGATTTCTTCTGGTCTCTTTTTCTCAACTTAGCTTACTGGATCCTTTGACCAAACAAAACTGGTTCCCACAAGTAATGGCATCAGTAAAGGAAAATCTGAGACCCAAGTTAATTTTCACAAAGTTTATTTGAACAAGAAAAAAGGTTCTAGAGCTGGGCAGTCATCCAAGAAGGTTCAAAATGTCCCTCTCTGTCAGGAGTACAGGTTGTATTTATAGGCAGAGAAGGAACCTGATTGGCTGTAGCTGGCATTTGCCTTTTATGGACATGTCAGATCAGTCTGCAGCTTGTGACTAGCTGAAGATGAAATGCTGCCATGGGTTGAGACTTAGTTGTTCGGTTGTTACATGCTGAGGATGGGATGCTGTGATTGGCAGGAACTCAGTTGCTCTGTTACAAGGGTCTACACTGTCAGGTTAAGCTGTAATTTGTTCACATGTAAATTTAAAGTAAAATTCACTATGTGCAAAGGCAGCTTTAGCCAAAACTGATCATCCAAATATGACAGCAGGTTTAGGCCAAACTTACTTCATTTTCACAGTTCTAATATACTGGTATTTTGAGAAATAGTTAAATGTGTGCAAACTATCAAACCTATGCTTGTTTTGGTTACTTGAAAAAAAATTACCTCAAGGAATGGTAGTTGAATGGATTTTGGCTAAAATAAATTTCCATTTCTTTGGAATTATCTAATTTCCAATAGTACTTTTTTATAACTTCTCAAAATTTATCGTAAGGATTACTTTAGCATGATGTCAATATGTAGACTATAAGGGCTAGAGAGATGGCTCATCGAGGTTAAGAGCACTTGATGCTCTTGCTGAGGACCTGGGCTCGGTTCCCAGCACCCACATGATGACTCACAAGCATCAGTAGTCCAGTTTCAGGGGATCTGATGCCCTCTTCTGGCTCTGCAGGTACTGGCACACATGTAGTACACATACATAAATGTAAGCAAAATATACATACACATATAAAAACAACTAAATCATTTTTCTTTGTGGCTGGATAAACCTGGCTTACCCACTTCTTGTTGGCAGACACCTAGACTGACTCTACAGCTTGGCTGATGTTAATTGTCTACAGTGAACATGGGTGTACTGGTCTCTGGGTAGGACAGCTTGGCTGACATTAATTGTCTACAGTGAACATGGGTGTGCTGGTGTTAANTGTCTACAGTGAACATGGGTGTACTGATGTTAGTTGTCTACAGTGAACATGGGTGTACTGATGTTAACTGTCTACAGTGAACATGGGTGTACTGGTCTCTGGGCAGGGTGCTTCTTTTGAACACAATCCTCCAACCTAGGCTCTATTGGCTGATTCTGGGGCCTGGGAAAGACCCACGAAACACAGCAGCTATCACATGACTTGATGTTCCTGTGGTCTGGGAAGAGGCATCCTGCTTCCAATCTCCTCATTCCCCCACACTTCAGCTTTCTATTGAATGCAACTCAAACTTTTTGCTCCTTTTCAATGCATCAGTGACAGGCTGCCACTGATTTGCTGATCCTTTTGATTTGTTTTCTTCTAGAACATAGGACATAGCTCCTAGACAGCAGGGATAGGGATTATGTCTTAGTGGACTTAAGTTCCTTGAATTTAAGACAGATATTTATGGTACAGATTATGAAAAATGTGCATATGTTAGATGAATAATTGGGTGAAATATTGTGTTCAGTTGTTCTGTTGGATGGAACTGTGATATAGATATGATATGACAGGATGAAAGGGTAGATTATTGAATCTACTTTTAAAGAGCAACAACTTGTTTGAAATGTTTTACTCTTGTTTAAGGTATCATATTTATGCAACTCATTTAAAATTGTAATGTATAATTAAGAAATACAGATTAATAATTAGTCATCTATGATACTCAAACTTANAGTCATGTTAGTTAAGTCTTCTAGGTATAAATAGATATATTTCAATTAGGTAGGTAATCTTCAAACACTTCAAAGACCTATGGAATATGGCATTTAAAATGTTTTAAGAACTTAGACTTTTCTGGATAGTGAGACACGTCTGCTCCTGGCAGCACTGATTTGCTTTGAAGAGGAAGATGGGCATCGAAGACACTCCATATGAAGTTTATCTTCTTGGCAAAACTGGCCGTTTGGGCAAGAAACTGCTCATGCCTGGACGGCTTGATAATATATTGTATAAACTGGACATACAGGACCCATAGGAAAATGACCACTGAATTTTGCCAAAACAAGGCAAAATAGTCCTTTAGGTTCCTGCTTCACAGAAGAGACTGCCAGACATTCTACAGGACACAGGGAAAGGTGATTGAGAGGCTCTAGGCCTATAGGCTGAAGACAGATGCCCCAATGTTANAGAGAACTTTGGGTGACCGTCCAGGCAGCCAGCTGTTTCTATCATTTCTAAAATCATGGAAGTTGCTTGCAATGTACTTCCTGTTTACTCAGGTAATATTCTATCCTTCTGGGGTCTTTGATGGAGTTGAAGACTAGATAGTTATAATTATAGCTTTCTTTAGTCATGATAAAAGATAAATTAAATATAAAACTTTAGACTCACAAAAATAAGATATATTGTAGAATATTTTCTAATTTTGCCAAATATAGACTAGATATTATAACTGTAATTTTTGTTTGATGACTATTTTGTTATATGTAATTTTACGATGTTAAAATTAAAACTTCCCTTTTTGATTAGACAGAAAAGGGGAAGTGCTGTGGGATGTCTCTCTGTACGTTGTGAATATGTGTTGCTCTGATTGGTTGATAAATAAAGCTGCTCTGGCCTATGACAGGGCAGGATGGAGCCAGACAGGAAAATCCCAAGGGAGATAGTGAAAGGAAAAAGGAGAGTAAGAGGAGATGCCAGCCTTTTGCCCAAGGAGCAACATGTAATGAGATACAGGTAAATCCACAGAACACTTGGCGAAATATAGATTAATAGTTATGGGTTGAGTTAAGTTATAAGAGCTAGTTGTAAGAAGCCTGAGCCATAGGCCAATGCAGCTTTATTTATCAACCAATCAGAACAACACATATTCACAGCATACAGAAAGACATCCCACATGATGAGATAGTACTACAAATGAAATCAATTTCATGATTTAAAAAAAAAATCAGAGGAACCTGAGAATATAAAGCACTACCTGTATGCTGCTAAGAAACAGCTATGCAAAAATCAGACCACCAAGGCTAGATTCCCATACTGGGTTTCTGGCTATCCTTTTCCTTTTGGTTGGTAAGAATATGTTTTCAGGGGGATAGAGTAATGACTCAGCTGTTAAGAGCATTTACTGCTTTTGTAGAGTTCCCAGCTTCTAGGTCAGGAGGTTCATAATTGCTGGAACTCCAGCTCCAGTGAACTCCCATGCTGCTTTTCTCCATGGGCATCTGCACTTAGGTGCACAAGCCCATTTACAGGTACACACAAATATACACAAGTTAGTTTATTTTTTTTTAAAGAAAATTTGTTCAGAAAATAGGAGAGTGGTGTGGTAAAACAGAACGGAAAGATGTCTGAAGCCTAAAAGCCTAGACTCAGTGTTACAGAACTCTGTTTAGATAACTCTGTGTTATAGAACTCTGTTTAGATAACCGATTGCTGTCNATCTCTGGGTAGACATTAGTAATACTATTATACTAACGAGATCATTTGAAGGGTCCATAAAAAGGTATAGAAATACAAGTAGTTATTTATCACATCTGATAGTTTGATGTTTTAACTTTATCTTATTTTATGGTATCAGATATCTTTGTCAAATACATTTCTGAACACACATGAATCCATACTTTTACATTTTACATACTTATCCATGCATTTCCTAACCTGTAGAAAATTTACTTTACTCTTTTTGACCAATGCAGTGGGAAGAAAATAACTAATATTTCTAGAATATTGTTACTTTCTCATCAAAGTCACTAATGATTTTCCTTGTTTACATGGGTCGTATTCCTAAGGCCTGCTTTTCTGGAGTTTTAGTCAAATTTTGAATTTGCCTACAGTTGTACACTCCCTTGCTGGGTGCAAAGCATACTAAATTGACAACTAACAGCAACTTCTAACTCAGGGAGGAATCATAACACTCCATGCTTCCAGATGAAAATTCAGTAAGATAAGCTTTGAAGATGTTCCCAAACAATAAAAATGCAAAACAGGGTATGAAATCACTCAGACAGCTAGGTCTGGCTTTCCCTCTGCTATGCCTCTTTCACTTAGAGAAAGAGAATGGGTATAAAGACCTTGAAAGATGCCTTCTNATGCTCTTAGTGAAATGTACTTTTCAACTGAGTTGAAAAATCACATTTGTTTCAAGTGACAGATCAAATGGGTAGCAGAATAGAATCTTGAAGTTTGTTTTCCTCAAGAGCAGGACTCAACCACAAACTCAACTGTGAGTCTCAACCCCTTCGGGGGTTGCATATCATCAGGTATTTATGTTACAATTCATAGCAGTAGAAAAATTACAGTTATGAAGTAGCAATGGAATAATTTTATTGTCTGGGATCACCATAGCATGAAGAACTGTATTAAAGGGTTGCAGAATAGGTTAAGAACCACTGCTCAAGAAGGTCATTTGATTTTCCCTACCCTGTATTTTATGATCATGAGGATGTTTCTACAAAGATTTCCAAACCAGGGATGAAGAGTCCTTTGGACCAGCATTATGAAAAACTGTATTAAGTTCATGCATAAATACAAACCTTTTAAACTACATGATCACTTTATATTTTCAGGAGTGGCTCTTTTAAACATTATCTGATTAAGCATNGGGCACTGAGATGGAGGAACAGACAGCAGAGAATCAGAGGAATTTCTGATAAATATAATGCCCTAGAGAAGAAACATCTTAAATCAGAAGGGTGACAGAGGACAGCAAAAGATGGATAGTTGAGTTAGACCCACTTGCAATGCTTAGAACGGTGCACATTTTATATATTGAATATACCAAACATCAGTTTGCAATGGAGTAACCTAATATTTACTCTTTCAATTTACCTTTACTTTGTAAAATTGAAATTACAGATATATAATCAAACTAAATATGTACATACACACATGCATAAGTACATGTACTTGTATATTTGTATGTGGTATGTTGTAATGGGTCTTTCNTTGGACTGCCAGCTCCCAAATAATGACATGGAGACTTCTTATTAATTATGAATGGATTCAGGTACACGGAGCACTTATTTATTTATTTGTCAGCCATCCTCCAAAAGTCTGATATACAGCTTTAGTTCCATCTAGGCATTCATGGCAGGAATAAATCTAGTTACACTGATTTACACAGAAATAAAGTTTTACACAGTTTACACAGTTACACAGAAATAAAGTCTGTCTACTTTATTTCTCTGGGATGAAATCCTGTCTACATAGCTTCAGTTCCATCCTGACACTCAGTTCCTCTTTGTCCCTTCTATCACTGCCCTCTCATAGTCCTGCTAACAACTAAGCTCTCATGCTTTCAGCTTCATCTTCATCTCCTGTACCTTCATCCTCCATCTTTCCTTGCTCCTTACTCTTGGCCCTGAGAAAACTCTACAGGAGATCTGCCTTACCCTCTACAGAAACTGTCCTCTCTCTTCTCTGGATGCGAAGTTCTCTCTACCTCTACAGAAAACACCTGTTTCTTCTTCCCCTCGACACTCTCATTCTGCTCATTCTGTCATCAATTCTCTCTGTCAGTTCTCTTGGGACTGGTCTATAGCTTTTCCCAAGCAGTAACACTTTCATGTTTACTATACAACACAAGATTGCAAGGTCCCCACCTGAAACCTACTGGCAANTTCATTTGCACCCCAAAAGGGGAGAGACCAAGGTTGGAATCAGATAGGACAGGTGATAAGGTAGAATAAAACTGCCACTATTTTTCTGTGCCACCAGTTTCCTGACAGGGAAAGGGAAGAGTAATAGCTAGTCAACCTGCATCACAGCTAGAAGCACCTGGTAAGAGGAAATCCCTTTGATCTAAGAAGTTGCTCTGGGGCAGTGAGGAAGAGGGGAAGATTTGAACTTCATTTACACAGGAAGCAAAGCTATGCATCTGGGGGACCAGGTGCTTGGCCTTGGAGACTGGTTGTCTCCAAAAGGACATTTCATCTAGTTTGGGGGCTTCAGATGCCTAGCAGATAGTAGCTAAGGAAGATATTTGCAAAAGGCAGATACCCAAAACAAATGCTAAAAAGGGAAAACCACGAGCTCAGAGGCAACAGGCTCTGTCTACGTGACTTTATCTAAATACCTTGAGCATATATGCTCCAGATGGAGGTCCACACACACACATTCTAGGAGAATTAAGAGCACAAGGAATTCATAGCAAGGCACGGCTGAATATTAAGTGTGCAACACCAAATAGTCCTTGCTAGATGGCTTTCCCACTTGACTGGCCCTTGGCCCTGGTCAAGGTATGTACAATAAGTACACAGCTGGACTTCTATTTCATATTCTTATGGCTCGCCATACTCCATGTCTAGCTGACAAATTCCCTGCCTCTCAGATTCTTCCCCTGAGTTCCTCTCTCTNCCTGGAAGTCCCACCTATCTTTTCCTGCCTAGCTATTGGACATTTAGCTCTTATTAAACAATCAGAAAATGCCTTAGGCAGGTGAGGTAAAACAGACATCTTCACACAGTGTGATCAAATATCCTACAACAGTATGTATATATCACATATATCTGATATTTACACACATAATGAAATTCAAAGGAGACCATCAAAAGGCTATCTGTAGGCTACATAAGACATTTCAAGATGAAACTGACTTTTCCAGGCTATTAATACATGCTCAAACAAGGAGAATAAAAAAGACATTTTAAGTTGAGACACTTAGCTAATCTTATCATTATTATTGGTGGTTAAAAATATTGATTGCAGGGGATATAGCTCAGTGTTTTATACTTGCCTAGCATGTACAAGGTTCTATGTTCAATCCTCAATAAGTACCACTAAAACAACAACAAAATCATAGTTCCAGGCTTGGTCATACCACAGATAAATGGCTTTTCAATAGTGGGGGCCATGAGATCACAAGGTAGCTGTTGGTAGAAGTTGTCTCATACCCATTTGTTTTCCTACCTAGATCTCTATGAATTTAGGATAATGGAATATAATAAATTATACTGTTCTTAGAATTTGAGAACGTTAGTGGGATCGGAGGTTTAATAAGCTGAGTCCTCTCTTTTAGGAAATATTCACTAATATACACATAGTATTGTCTATTTTCCTATCCTTTCTATTCCCCAACCCCTTTGGAGTGGGAAAATAACAGAAATAGAAGAATTTGCATGTTATCTGTTCATCTTCCTCCTGATTGCCTCCTCTCTCTTGTCTGCTCTGCCTTCTTTATTTCTAGTGGTGTTTAAGACCACAATTTCCCTTCCACAAGCCTCAATTCCCCCTGTTTACCCCAGTCCTGGTTTCAGTTGCCCTGACATACCATATTAGAAAGCTCACTGTCATCCAGGGCATCTTACCTTTCTTCCTCATTGACCATAGCAGGCCCTGTCCTTACACAGCTGTTGTTCTTCACTGTCCTCAGTATTGGGATGCATCTCAGAGTTTTTATCAAGGAATAGCAAAAGATCTCAGAGAAGCAGGATATAATACACTTCTGATGCTGCAATAGAACCACCAAGTACTCTTGTTGGTGTAGGTTTTAAAGAGCAGAAATATACTTTATAGATATATTGTATAGTTTTAGATGTGTGTATATTTTATAGTCAATATTTAAGAGATTAAAAAGTCACACATGTACATATATGTGTATATAAATAATCATATATAGTATATATGGATAGATAGATAGATAAATAGATAAATAGATAGATAGATAGATAGATAGATAGATAGATAGATAGATAGATAGATAGATAAAGAGCTCTGTCTTCATCAGGCCTCATGTGTTTTTCCTACCACTTTGTTACCTTGACATCCTCCATGAGAATGTGCTCATGTCATTGTTGCTACTAAGCATGAAGAGAAGACTTGAGTGACATTTGTCCTGAAAATCCCAACCCTAACCCTCATTCAAATCTCTGAGCAAAACTCCAACCCACAGAACTGTGAGCTAGACAGAAGTGCCTGCAGATACTGAGATTTTGTCTCTCTGTTTTTACAATATCTGGTTAACATGGCTTCTATGAGTTTGAAGAGTCACATGAGTATTTACCAGCAGTGGATTAATCAAAACAACTAAACCTAGAAGAAGGGAAGCAAAGAGGAAAAGAAATACATGACTGACTCCCCAATAGCATGTCACATCTTATCTCCTTTTAGTCTAAGAGTCACTATATTNATTTTATCTTTAATTTATATGCAAAGATGTGAGAAGTTATCATGATCTTAGTCATAGGGATATGCACTTATAATAATGGATTCTGTTGTTTTTATCTTTGTTTTTAATGTTTACTTGTTGTATTTTATGTATATGAGTATTTCACCTGCATGTACGTATGTGAATCATGTGCATACAGTGCCCCCAGAGACCAGAAGAGTGTATTGGATCTTCTGGAACTGGAGTTAGAGATGGTTGTGAGCTCCCACGTGGGAGATGGGATTTGAATCCAGATCCTCTGTAAGAGTAACAAGTGCTGTTAACTGCTGAGCTATTTCTGTAGCCTCAAGTAAATTGTGTGTGTGTGTGTTTAACAAAAATACCTGTCTCTTATACACATCTAGATGTGTATAAGAGACAGGCCCCGCGCCTTTCCTGGAACTCACTTGGTAGCCCAGGCTGGCCTCAAACTCACAGAGATCCGCCTGCCTCTGCCTCCCGAGTACAGGGATTAAAGGCGTGCGCCACCACCGCCCGGCTTGTCTGTGTTTTTTTTGAGGCAAGGACTTACGTAGCCTAAGCTGCCTATGAACTTATTATGTAGCTGAGGATGACTTTGAACTCCTGATCCTCCTGTTCTGTCTCCTGAGTGTTAGCATCACACGTGTGGTTACCATGTCAGCTTGAAGTATTGATCCTTAAGTGTATACTTATGAACTTAAGAAAGTGGAAACAGGTTGTGCCAAGATGAGTTAGAAGCCAAACCCACAAATTCCTTGTGCATGTGAAGTCACATCTCATTTTAGAGATAGATAGATTAGATAGAAAGAGGGGCAAGTCTTTCCCAATCACCTTCCTCTCTCTTGTGTCTCTGGTGCTTTCACTAATCTTCTCCATCTGTTCTGCTTCTACTAGAAAATTTACCAGTTTGCAAATAAAGCTTTTCTATTGTCCCCATTTGTTGGGGATGAAAATCAACCATACTGGTGCTTCATGGCTATCAGAGTTCAGGTAAAACCTGGGCAACTGTGGCTAGTTACTTATGTGTTTGGGCTGCAGATGACCTGGCAAGGTGTTGTATGTTTACCAGAAGCCTCCTAAGTCAAATAAGCATGAGTTGGGAAGCTTTGTTCCACTGGTTCACTATTAAGGGCCTTGACCCTGTTTTTATTAACAGCTCTTTCATGGTGTTTATGGGCCACATCTTGCCTGTCCATGTCTAAGAATAGACTCTGGGTGCCAGCAAAGCTGAGTGCCTTCTCATTTCATTTCCCAAGAATATAGGGTGTGAGGATGATAAGCTGGATGTATATTCCCATCATATTAACTACTGGTAAACAAATGTGAGATTAAAACCATCCTTGCAGGCTATCATCTCCTAACTTCAGAAAGAATGTCCGATGTCCTCAATATTAGCTAGAGCAGCAGATATAGGCTTTTCCTGCTGCATTGATTAAATCAGAACCATTTGCAGAAGGGAACTCATCTGACACGGATATTTGACTCCTTCCCAGCAACAGAAGAATTAGATCTCAACATGTCATTTATTAGGTAACAATTCTCCCAGGTCTTAGTTGACCATGGTACAGTAACACTGACTCATGCCATAAGACCACTCACTGTAGTCTTGTTGTCTTGTTGATAGTTGCTATGACAACTACCTGACAAAGGCAACTTAAAGAAAGGTTCATTTTGGCTTCTAGTTCAGCAGAGATATGGCTATGGGAGAAGGATGTGGCCTGTCACATTGCATCCAACTAGGAAGTAGAGAGCAATGAATACTGGTGTTCATCTCCTGTTATTTACTTTTTAAATTATTTTATATTTTAGTTAGTCAGTCTGAGACACCAGGCCATGAAATGGTGTTACCCATGTTTTTGATGGGTCTTTTCATCTCAATCAGTACAATCCAGAAGACCCCTCACTGAGATGACCCAGAGGTTCCTTTCCATGGTGGTTTTAAATCCTACTTAGTCAACATGGAATGTAAGAAAACTAATTGGACAAGTCTTCGATACCCACCATAGCCCTGGAAGTAGGATTAGAGCTCTTGAAATTTACACAAGAGATATAACCCAGAGAAAAGGAAACTTAGTTATCCCCAAAGTGTGCAGCAGCCATGCAGGTTTTGGTGATTAATATTTTAATATGGTGATGATTACAAACTTGGCTTGAAAGGTGAGATAGAACAGTTCCAGATATTTGCACACATTGAGCCAAAGTCTGAACAAGATAAAAAAAATGTAGCTTTTCACTAGGGATTATGACCACATTGCCAAATACATTTGTAACATCTTCCTGTGCCTGTGGCCACATAAATGACAATCTTCCCCAATTACCAAATCACTGAAGAATTGAATTCATGTTTTATTTATTGAAAACCAAAATATATTTCCATCTCACTATCTCAGCATAAAATCAGTCTTTGTGTCAGAGTGAAAATGTGTTAAGAAGTCCATGACACAATCACATCTTTCTCTATAGAAAAAAAAATCATTTTGTAAAAGGTGAACAGANTTTTCTCCAAAAGAAGTACCAGGTGTTGTTAAGTTCTGTGAAGCTGCAAACATACCGAACTGGAATGCTGGAGCTGGGGAATGAGCTCAGTGGTCAAGTGTTTGCCTAGATGGGTGAGGATCTGGGTTCAACCCTCAGGGTGACAACTGGAGGAGGAAGNGGAAGAGAAGGGAGAACAAGAACTGTGTAAAGCGTATTTAGTACTACTTGTGCTAATAAGAAAGTGGATATGTTGATAATGAAGTCAGGTGACTTAATGTATGTTCATCCCATGTGGCAGGCAGTACAAAAGTGATAGAAATATGGATGAAGTGTTAAATTCCAGTGTTACACCAACAAAAGCAAAGGTATATAATTGCAGAGCTTTCACAAATGGTGTTTTTTATGAAATTATGTTGAGGTGGAATATGGGGTTTGGTCATATTTCTGTCTGAAATATCATAAGCCAAGAATCACAGATGTGATTTTTTTNAAATAAAAAGTTAGTAATTTCCAGTGATAGAAATTAAGACATCTTATTACAAGGTCTAGTTTGTTTTCTAGTGTTTCCTTTGTGAGCTGCTCCACATGAGTGCTGGGGACTNAACTCAGGTCCTCTGGAAGAGCAAGAAGCACACTTGACTGCTGACCTATCTTTCTAGCCCCTAGTCTTCCTTTTTGGAAGTGTGGGGTGGGGATTAGGACAGAATTTTGGTGCATAGTTCACACTGGCCTGACTCACTAGGCCCCTGTCTCCATCACCTGGGTGCTAGGACTACAGATGCTCACACCACACCTAGCTCACAATATTTAATCTTCTGGTTCACAAACATGTTTTGCTTTCCTCACTTACGCAGATATCCCTTAGTGTCCATCAGTAACGGTCATTTCTGGACTATATATTTGCATTTCTTGTGTTTCTTTTAGAATATTTTATTCTGTGTTACATTACTGGGGATGGATTTGATCTCTTTATTTCGTATTTTTCTGTTGCAAAAGTGGTTCTTCTCCTCAGGCAGAGCCTCTGTTTTATGAATGGAGCTGGCTCAGAGGAATCGAGCCTCTACACTCACCAGTAACTTCACTTCAGCTACAGGGAGGGAGACACGAGAAAAGCTGGCACCCTCCTTCATCNACTCGGGTGCTGGGAACCAAGCTTAGACCCTCTGAAAATACAGCAAGTGTATTCAGGGAACCACATCCCAGCCNTGTCTCATTCTAATAAAATTTCATACCTGTTTCCACATTCACAAATGTGCACAGAGAGTTTCATCAGTTTGTGAGTAAGAGTTCCCTCTTCATAATTAGATTTTCATTATTTTCTCTTCTCGTTCCATTTGTAATTGTTTGCTTGTTTTTTTTTTTTTAACTTGACCGATTAATTTTGAGAAAAGGTCTCACTATATAGCCCAGGCTGGGGTAGCAATCCTCCTGCCTCAGCCACTGCCACCACCNCCACCCTCACCCTCCAGCATGACAGGTATGAGACACCAGAGTGGCTCTTC
Organism: Neotoma lepida; assembly: GCA_001675575.1. Lineage (NCBI taxonomy): Eukaryota > Metazoa > Chordata > Mammalia > Rodentia > Cricetidae > Neotoma > Neotoma lepida. The sequence continues at coordinate 3,772 of LZPO01008616.1, read as the reverse complement.
ATCCTGTGTTTTTGAGCTTCCCTTTGAAAGTGTTTGGTTTCATTTCTGTAGTTTTATGGGTTAAGCTCAGTATCTGTGCATTCTAGACAGGCACTCTGTCCCTCAGCCTTTCCAGCGTTAGTGTTTTTTTACAGTGAGCGTGTACTATAACTAAAAAGCAAATTAGAACCATGGTGTGACATTGCATGCAAGCACAGCTGCACTGGGCTCTATGTGAGTAGTGATGACGAGATGAGTGTGATTGTGCGGAACCTCTGTATTTCATGAATTTGAACCTTGCTCTGATTTGTGTGANATATTTTGTTACTTAGAAATCAGAAAGCAGCCAAACTTTCTCAGCTCATGTAATTAACCATATCTCACACATCACATGTTGGGAGAGTCCTGTGCTATAGCACTNATTTTTCTTATTTTTTTTCCCCAAGGCTGACCTGAGCACAGCACCTATCACAGTTTTCCTTGAAACTGAACTGGAGCCTTCTTGCTGACTCTCCTAAAGACAGCATCCCTCCTGTTCAGTTCTCAGGGTGGCATCAAAGACTTCTTTTCAAATAGCTCATGGAAGTGATCTCTTCGGTGCTTGATTATTTTTTCCTTTCAAAAAAATCAAAAGGACTGAGTTAGAACCGGTGAAGTGGCTCAGTAAATAATGGTGATTCCTGCCAAGCTTCAACACCTGAATTCAATCATGAGAACCTCATNATAGATGGAGAAAACTGACTGCAGTAAGTTTGTCTTCTGATCTTCACAAGCACACCATGACACATGTGCACCCAGGCCACATATCCGTAAATGTCATCAAACATTTTTCAAGACTGAGTATACAAAAAAGTATACAGAAACCCATCAGTCATGCCTCTGTCTGGACCTCACAGGGTATGTTTCTGGCTTTCCCCTCCNCCTGCTACTGAGAAGATAATCACAATTTTCTGTAAGAGAATAAAACAAAATGCCATCAGATTCAAGTAATTTCCAGAACTGAAATACGATAAGGTGTAAAAGCTCTTGGATTTTCTAATGGTTGAGCCAGAGCTACTCAGGGAGGCAACAGTGGTTTTTAATACACGCCTATCAATGACTAGTTCCAATCCTTGTCATTTCCCCCTCCCTCCTCATCCTCTGTTCCGGAACCATCTTCTTTCTGCTAATGTGAAAAGCAGCACTTGAATATATTTAACTTATATTAAAATAAATGTCTATGACGCCAGACGAAACCTAAGGGTAAGTTTTATGAGTACACATCTATGATTAGCATGCTGGACCCAAGGGAAAGGCTTAGGTTAAGTCTCCAGTGGGNAACTGAATCAATAAATTATCAAACACTTTCTAAATTTTGAGTGGCAAGGAGTTGAACTCTGAAACAGGATCCAAATCCTGAAACAAACTGGAAGCGATCAGACTGGCAAAGATTATTACCAGTGTGAACCAGTGGCATGCTAGATGCTGGANGGCTTTTACAGCCAAACGTGAAACCACTTCTTCAAAAAGACTAAATTCTGTTACGAGATTTTATGCATGTAGTTCAGAACTGATGGCATATTTTTGAAGTATGTTGGGGAGTGGGACACTTCCAGAGAGGCTGGAAGAAGGTATCACAGCCCCTGGGGCTGTGATTTATGAGCTGCCTGCCAAGTGTGCTGTGAACTGATCTCAAGTTTGCTATGAGAGCAGGAAGCTCTCTTTTAGCTGCTAAGCCTTCTCTCTAGCTTCTAGAAGAGCTTAAAATATTTATTTTATGTGTATGAGAGGTTCTTTTGTGTGTGTGTATATGTGAACTCTCTGTGTACAGTGCCTACAGAGGCCAGAAGAGGGCATAAAGCTCCCTTGGGACTGGAACGACAGACTTCTATCAGTTGCTATGTGGGTGGTAGGAGNTAAACTCAGATCTTCTAAAAGAATCCAAGATCACGGAGTGGGCAGGGCTGCTTTGTTCTGGGACCCTTCTCCTTGCCCTGTAGGTGGCTGTTTTCTCTCTGCAATGTCTTCTTCCCATGTCGATGTGTTCCTTTTGGAAAAGAGAAATCACTTCTCCATCAATATATCCATATCCTAAATGAACTGTCTTTTGTTAGTGAATCAGTCTTTCTCCAGTGATTAGAAGGCTTTTCTTCCACTGCTCATCAACTCTGTGCANTCTTTAAAGATTGAGCCTGGACTGTGTGTGCTGATGATTCCATCAAGACACCACCAGAAAGCAGCCTTTCTTGGGGTTCCATGCTTTACACCTCCGCTCAGTGTTTGAGCTTTGGCAATGTCTTTAGGGACTGGTTTCAGTTTTCTTAGGAAAAAAACTTCAGCTTAATGTTAAATACTTTGAATCTGGGTTTACTAATGAACTACAGCCTTGGTTTCCAGGCCATGAGTGTAGGGTAATGTGAACCAAGGGAGAGGTTTCCAGAGCTAATGAAGCCTTCCCTGCTTCTGGGGATACAGGCTGGGTGGCAACCGCAGCAGGGAAACCTGGAGAACAAGGCATGTGGTTCTTGTAATCAGAACTTAGGAAACTCCCTAACAATCAAGCTCTCTCTAGATGACACTTGGTAGGTTTTTGTAGTTTATTTTAAAAGGATGAGGTTGAGCGGAAAGGAAAGATTTTGAAAGGAGTTGCCTGATGGAGCTGCTCTGAGTGGAAAAAACTACTGAAATGAAAAGCCCCAAAGGAGAAGAGTTCAGATGATCTTTCTGTACATGAAGTACTATGGGTTGTACTTAATTACATCTGCCCTAAAATGATTAAAATAAAGTTCTAAAATGAATCACCAAAGAATATATGTATATATTAATTCATAATCTTTTTTTTTTTTTAGCCTAGGCTGGCCTCAAGCTTACTATGTGGTAGAGGGTGATCTTGAACTCCTGTTTTTCTTGCCTCCACTTCCTGAGTGCTCTGATTATAGGTGTATGACACTATGCCAGGTGTGCTTATATGATGCTGNGGGTCAAACCCACAATCGGAGGTATGCAAAGCAAGCACCTCTCCACAACAATTATTTTGATTGAACACTTTTGCATAAAGGTAGAGTTAGTTTGAGCAAAGTAAGTGGGAATGTATTTTTATTACACTCTACCAAAACTGTTTCTATCTTTGCTTTCAAGTAGATGCTCAGACATATAGTACTTCCAGGCTATTCATTTTTCATTGGATTAATTTGTTTAAATTATAAGTAAAGAGAGATGGGAAAATTTAGAGAAAGTGTGTGTAGTGGTTTGAATAAGAATGCCCCTCAATAGGTTCATATATTTTGAATGCTTAGTCACCAGGGAGTGACACTATTTGAAAGGATTAGAAGAATTAGGAAGTATGGCCTTATTGGAGGAAATGTGTCACTGGGGGTTGGCTTTGAGGTTTCAAAAGCCTAAGCTAGGCTCAAGCTCTCTCTCTCTCTCTCTGCTTGAGGATCAGGATGTAGCTCACAGCTACTCTCCAGTTCCATGCCTGCCTACCACCATGCTCCCTGCCATGATGATAATGGACTAAGTCTCTGAAACTAAAAGCAAGCTCACAATTAAATGTTTTCTTCCATAGGAGTTGCCTCGATCATGGTATCTCTTCACAACTATAGAACACTAAGACAATAATTGGTACCAGGGAGTAGAGTATTAATGTGACATGCCTGACCATGCTTTTATTGTAGAAATATGGAATAATCTGGGACTTTAGACTAGAAAAATGGTTAAATACTTTAGTGAGGCTTACTGGGCCATGCTAGTAGGAACATGGAAGATAGTGGTGCTAAGAGCAATGCAGATTATGACAGCATAGCTCAAGAGG
>LZPO01008614.1:12279-43762 GCA_001675575.1 Neotoma lepida | reverse complement strand
ATGCTACCAAAAAACCCTCAGTACCAGGAATGGGTTACCTCTTTTTGAGTTGTTGGCCAGTAGGGCCCCATAGACCTCCCAAACATTATAAGCTTTTGACAGTATTATTGGTTACCTTCCAGAATCTGATGTTAATACTGNATTTGTTGATATATAGCACATTTAAAACTAGATAAATACCATGCCAGATATTTAATCATGAATTATAAATTATTTATTANAATCCTTTTGCTTAATGTATGGATTTGCATATAATCCACTGAAACACACTCCTGTAAAATGATTATGTATATCAAGTNCAAATGATACATTTTGTTTGAAGAATTATTTTCATCTCTCAGGCCTACAACCTCACATCAAAAATTATAAATGTCAGATACTCTCAAAACTATATAGGTAAAATATCTGAATAATTATACTGCATATAATGTGATAAAGATCCTTGGATTAGTCCTTTTCAGATTTTACTCCAAATTATGCTGGCCAGGTTTCCAAGTTTTTATTGAGAATGCTGCCCTATCTCCTGATGATGATGATGTTATTTACTATGTGGTATATTCTCATGTTCCCAAATTCTGAGAAGTCTTGAATGACGGAGTACACTGACTGTGAGGACTTTGGGTGAGGCATCATAATAAGGGAACTTGGGTTATAAAACAGACATCACACAGTGACACACAGTACTTGTTTCNCCCTCCACTGAACTACAGTGTTTTTGTTGGCTGCTTAAACTCTTCCATCCTGTGCATCATGAGCCTACATGGAATTTCACAGCAGTCTTACTGTGTTTTTCTTTCATAGTGTACAGAAAGTAAATGTTTTCCTTAGTTGGAGATCAGAGATACCTTAGAACCAATAAGTCCTATACCAAAATGGTCATGTGTTAAATTTATTTCTAAATAGCTAGAAGAAGGTATTTTGAAGTTTATAGAGTCTAGGTAAGGGGTTTCTTTCAGACTGTGGATGACTCAAAGGTAGCTGCATCAGTGAAAAGCCCACTCCAGCATGAATGGCAAATCACAAAAGCTGCATCCTTGAAGGCAACTCTATTGTTCGGAGAGTTCTCCACCCCCAGCAACCATCTCTGCTTAAATAATCTTGAGGAGGGGCCTTGTAAGCCTTGTAAGTTTCAGGAACATTGTGAGAACTATAAGTTTCATTTACTTCTTGACTCTTCTTAGTCTCCTCTCTTTATCTAAGGGAGTAGTGTCTAGCTTGCTGGCCTCTTTATTTTGTATGTCTGCCTTCACCCCAAATCTTCAATAGCCTCCATCCTTCCGTTAATGTCTTGCTTCACGATTAACTCAAGAAACCTTCTCTCATTACTGAGTGAAACAACCTTCCTTTTCCTTTTACATTGTGTTGTGAAACAGCTTTCCTTCTCTTTTTGACATTGTGTCACTCTTACCCTGATTTACGTTCCTACAGAGCAATAACTATTTGCTTATTGTATGTCTCACAAGGATGCCCAGGTTAGCAGGGCTTTGGCTGACTTAAAGCACTCTATTGGTACCTAGAACATAATGGGTACTCAGGATTGTGTACAGATAGATATTATACATGCTGTCACATAAAACAGACTGTGTTTGGGCTTGTGTGTACTTTATTTAATCTACTCAGGGAATGTCCTTGTGAGTGAGTAGTATAATTCATCCCACATAGGTGTATGTTACTTACCAAGAGTTGGAGAACAAAATATATGATCTCCAAGGAGCAGACTTGTAGTTGTCAAAAGTTTGTGTGGAATTTTTATATATCACCACTGTGTGTTATGATTTTGACATTTGAACAAGGTTTAACTACTTGAATCCCAGATCACACCATTACAATGGAATAAAACTTATATACTTTTACACTGTGTGTCTTATCCACATGTCAAATGGAATCCCAAACAACTTTAATAATCTCCATTGTAAAATGCCTAATGCTGTCAAAGTGTGGCAGGTGCTTAAAAATGGTGACTATGATAATTTTGAGAACTAAAGTAATAAAGTTAGGTTTCTTATTACACCTTGCAATTCTGTGTCATCNGCTAGGTATACCATTCTCAGCCTATCANGTTCTATTTGCAATATACTAATAATCCCACTGGCACCCTGTACCTTATCTAGATAATAAGCATTTTGTAGATACCTAAAGTTTGAGGTTCCCAAAGCAAGGTAATTTATTATGACTGTTGTGTTGCAGCTGAGCCTGCTATTGATCTGGCAGTATCTTCTGAGAAGCACACTACTCTGAATTTTTCCACGATTATTGATACTTTTCATAGTTTCGTGTCTATATGCAATGGTTTCCAACAGGAACTTTCCCCCTAGCCCTCAATTATTCTTGTCCCTCTTCTGTATTCTTGTAGGAATTCAACGTGTGATTTCATCTTTATATGTCATTATCCCTTTAGTACTCCATTATGTTAACCTCCAACACAGTAAGAGCAGTAATCACCGTCAACCTAGCATCTGCACTTAGCCTTGAGATTGGCTTTTATTCAATTCTGATTGAAAATAACATATTTGAAAAAGAGTTGGTTTTATTTTTGGCACATTTAAGTTGTATATACCACGGTTGAGTGGAGGCCAAAAAAAAAGTTTAGAGTCTGAACAAGATAAAAAGAAAACATCNTTCTAAAAAAGTCTACTGTGAAAGTATTCTGCAACTCTGCTGAATGTGGTTTCCCATGAGGCCCTTCTCATACCTGAAAAGCTACTATATTTACATCCTTCAAAGAGGGTGCCAGGAAAAATCTTGAGTGATGAGCTAAGTCAAGTCTGGGGCCATTTCAAATGTCAAAAGAGGAAAATGAATTTGGATTCACTATTCACTTTCACGTGTGTGTGTGTGTGTGTGTGTGTGTGTATGTATGTATGTATGTATGTATGTATGTAGAAACTAACCAAAACACAGTTGAAATGATACAAGTTCTGTGACTTGTTTGCATGGAGAAGCAATACATTAATTGTTAGAAATGTTTGTTGAATGCCTTTCACAGAATAAATGGCATTACCAGGAAAGCACCAACCTAAGTTATTTTTTTAAGTAAAAACTTTATTGTAAAGAACTTGAAAATAAACACCACAAAGTGAAGTTAACCAGACCCAAAGTCTATATACCTCAGTGAACTTTTATATGGCTAGAATAACCAGTCCGAAGCTGTGATGCTTCACACTGAATTTACGCTTCCTATGCGCTTAGTCTACAACCCAAAACAGAAAAACCCTCAGGCCAATTATCTTTATAAATATTAGAATATTGTAGGTTGCTTTTTAGTTTTGAAATAATTATGGATTCACAGGAAGTTGCCAAGGTAGTAATAGAAGTTCCTGTGTCCCCTCTGTCCACTGTCTCAGTGCTGTGTGTGTCTCATGAAGCTTTAGGACAATCATCAAATCGAGAAAACTGACATATATGGTATAGTTTATATGTGTATTTCTCAACCACATTATCAGATGACTATGTATGTGTTAGGGATATGATACTGGCTTGTTTTAAATCAATTTGATGCTCTTAAAGTCCACCCACAATCTGACAGTTATCAGTAGATTGTCTTGTTCACCATTCCTCCATTAAAGGATGCTTTTGGGGTCTCNAGTTTCTGACTAGCACATACAAACCTGCTATGAACACCTGTGCACTGATTGTGTGGTCCCGGGTTTTTCTCTGTGGTGAATGCTTAGGAATGTGGTTGCTGGTCCATATGTAAGAGTATGACTATTTTTCCAGAGTGAGTGACCTGCTCTTCATTCTCACCATCAGTGTGTGAGAATTGTTGCTGTGTTTCTGCATCAGCCTTTGAGGTCATAACCATATTTCTTTCTAGCTATACTCCTAGATGTCAGTTTCTAAATATACGTAGATATGTAGACACCTTATTGTGTGAGTCTGCTTTGCATGTCTCTAATGGCTAATTATTGTGATAGTGTGAGATCTTTCTGGGTCCTCAATCCAAATATTCTGTTGAATGTAATTGTTTTTATGTGTCTGTTTTTATGCCAGTATTGTGCAATTTTTATTACTGTAGCTCTGTTATATAACTTAAAATAGAGATGGTGATAATCCTGGCAGTTCTTTTATTTTTCAGGATTGTTTTGGAAATCCTGGTTTTCTTGTGTTTACCTGTGAAATTTAAGGTTATTTTCTTAATTTCTGTGAAGAATTGCATGGAAATTTTTATGGACATTGCATTGAATCTGTAGATTAATTTTTGTAGGATGGCCATTTTTACAATATTAATCATACCAATCATGAGCATGGGAAGTACTTCCACCTTCTAGTATCATCCTTAATTTCTTTTTAAAATGATGATGATGATGATGATTAATACTTTTATTATTTATATTCTGACTGCAGTTTTCCCTCCCTCTTCTCCTCCTAGTCTCCCCCGCCCCCAACCTTCCCTCTATCCCCCAATCCACTCCTCCTCCACTTCTGTTCAGAAAAGGACAGGCCTCCCATGGACATTAGCCAAACATGCCATATCAAGTTGCAGTAAGACTAGGTACCTCCCTTATATTAAGGCTGGATGAGTCAACTCAGTCTGAGGAATAGGGTTCCAAAAGTCAGCAAAAGAGTCAGAGATAGCCCGTGTTCCCACTGTTAAGAGCCCCACAAGAAGACCAAGCTACACAACTGTGACACACATNCAGAGGGTCTAGATCAGTCCCATGCAGACTCCCTGGTTGTTGGTTCAGTCTCTGTGAGCCCGTATGAGCTCAGGTTAGTTGATTCCATGGGTTTTCTTGTGGAAAATTGACTCCTTTGGCTCCTACAATCCTCCCCCACCTGTAGTGTAGATCTGTTTGCATTCTTGTACATANTGACATCCAGTTAGACCAGCACTGTTTGTTGAAGATGCTTCTTTTTCAATTGTGTAATTTTGGCTTCTTTGTCAAAATTCAGGTGTCCATAGGTGTGTGGATTTATGTCTGGGTCTTCAATTTGGTTCCATTGATCCACCTGTCTGTTTTTATGCCAATACCATGGAGTTTTTATTACTAGTTCTGTGGTAGAGCTTGAAATCAGGGGTGGTGATACCTCTGGAAATTCTTTTATTGTACAGGATTGTTTTAGCTCTCCTGGGTTTTTTGTTTTTCCATATGAAGTTGAATATTGTTCTATTAAGGTCTGTAAAGAATTGTGTTGGGATTTTGATGGGGATTGTGTTGAATCTGTAGATTGCTTTTGGTAAGATGGCCATTTTTACTATGTTCATCCTACTGATTCATGAACATGGGAGATCTTTCCATCTTCTGATATCTTCTTCACTTTCTTTCTTCAAAGAATTGAAGTTCTTGTCATATAGTTCTTTCACTTGCTTGGTTAGAGTTAGATCAAGATATTTTATATTATTTGTGGCTATTGTGAAGGGTGTTGTTTCCCTGATTTTTTTCCTCAGCCTATCTATTGTTTGTATATGGGAGGGCTACTGATTTTTTTGAGTTAATCTTGTATCTAGCCACTTCACTGTAGGTTTTATCACCTGTAGGAGTTCCCTGGTAGAATTTTTGGGGTCTCTTATATATACTATCATATCATCTGCAAATAATGAAAGTTTGACATCTTCCTTTCCAATTTGTATCCCCTTGATCTCCTTTTGTTGTCTTATTGTTCTAGCTAGAACTTCAAATACTATATTGAATAGATATGGAGAAAGTGGACAGCCTTGTCTTGTTCCTGACTTTAGTGGAATTGCTTAGAATTTCTCTCCATTTAATTTGACATGGACTGTTGGCTTGCTTTATAGTGCTTTTATTATGTTTAGGTATGTTCCTTGTATCCTTGATCTCTATAAGACTTTTATCATGAAGGGATGTTGGATTTTGTTAAAGGCTTTTTCAACATCTAATGAGATAAGCATGTGTGTTTTTTTTTCTTTCAGCTTGTTTATATGATGGGTTACATTGACAGATTTTTGTATGTTGAACCATCCCTGCATCTCTGGGATGAAGCCTACTTGATCATGGTGGATGATCTTTTTGATGTGTTCTTGGATTCCATTTGTATTGTATTGAGTATTTTAGCATCAATGCCCATGAGGGATATGGTATGAAATTCTCTTTCTTTGTTGAATCTTTGTGTGGTTTGGGTATCAGGGTGACTGTAGCCTCATAAAATGAACTTGGCAATATTCTTTCTATTTCTATTTTGTGGAACAATTTGAGGAGTATTGGTATTAACTCTTCCTTGAAAGTGTGGCAGAATTCTGAGTTAAAACCATCTGGTCCTGGCCTGATTTTGGTTGAGAGACTTTTTTTTTTAAACTTTCTTTTTATTTATTGTTTGTGTCTTTCACATCATGCATTTCAATTCATTTCCCCTTCCCTTTGTATCGGCCCTCTGCCTTTGCAACTTCCCCCCACATAAAATAAAATAAAATAAAATAAAATAAAATAAAATTTAAAAGAAAAAAAAGCAAAAATCAGTCTCATCATGGAAGCTGTAGTGTGACACAGTGAGTCACGCAATAAACCATTTTATCCATATATTTTTTACTTGCACATGTTCATTGCAAAGAATCATTGGTCTGGTTAAGGTCTCTCGCTTCTGCTACACTGTTGATGCTGGTCCCTCACTGAGACTCCTCTTGGATATCCTGTTGTTGCCCTGTGTCATGGAGATCCTGCAGCTTTGGGTCTGTAGGATGGGTCCCTTCACGTGCTCCAGCAGATCATGAATGAGGTGGACCANTTTCTAATCCTGGTTCTGGACCTGGGTAGTTGCAGGGTTGGTCAGCTCACCAGCTCTTCCTTGTCCTCACCACCAGGGTGAGCTCTCCAGCATTGTCCTGGCTAGTTCACCCCTTGCAGCAATGAACAATGAGCAGGGCCAGGTCTGCTGCTTTTATGCCCAGAGTTGGCTCTGATACAAGTACACACCATCAGGGCCAGCTCTACTATGTTGCCCAGACAAGGTGCACGGGGCCACTCTCCCTGAGTGCTGTAGGAAGTTAACTGTCTACCACACTGAGTGCAGCTTGAGCAAAGGAGACCTCAAAGCCCACCCCAACAGTGGCACACTTCCTCCAACAAGGCCACACCTACTCCAATAGTGTCACTCCCTTTGGGGGACATTTTCTTTCAAACCACACAGGCCCGCTATCATCTTCATAAAGCTGGTTTTAACATTTTCTTGTGCTTCAGCTGTGTTGGAATATTCATGGCTTTCTGTAGTGGGATGGCTAGACTCTGGTGGTGACATAGCTGTTGTTGGTTGGGTACTTACACCGGCATTTAGGCATCTGGATTTGGAGTGATTATAGGTCTAAGCGCCGATTTCTGGGTTTGTCTTTGTTGGATGGGTGTTTTCTTCCTTGGTTTCTGTTTCCTCTCTGGTCTTCTGGCTGGAGTGGCCTTGAGTTCAGNATGCTGGCCTGCCCTCTGGTGGGGTAGGAGGCTTCCACCAGAGGTGTTCTTAATTTCTTTTTTTTTTTCCAGTCTCTTAAAGATTTTATTATACAAGTCTTTCACTTCCTTAGATTTGTTGCAAGATACTTTTTTTGAGGCAATTATGAATGGGATTGGTTCCCTGATTTCTTTCTCAGTATGTTTGTTTTTTGTATTTGGGAAAGGTACTGATTTTTGTGTGTTAATTTTGCATCCTGCTGTTTGCTGAATGTGTTTATGAAGGGGAGGGTTTTCTGATAGACTCTTCAGAACCTTTTAGGTATAGAATCTTACCACCTGCTAATGAGGATGCATTGACTTCTTTCTTTCCTATTTTAAATCATTTCATCCCCTTCACTTGCTCTAGCTAAATCTTCAAGTACTATATTGGATAGGAATGGAAAGATTGGACATCCTTGTCTCATTCCTGACTTAGCGGAAATGCTTTGAGATTTTCTCTATTTAGCATGATTTTGGCTGTGGCTTATTGTTTATTGCTTTTTATTATGTTGAGTTATATGCCTCATATCCCTGCACACCCAAGGACTTTTATCATGAAAGAATGTTGTATTTTGTCAAAGAACTTTCTGCATCAAATGAGATAATCATGTGGTTTCTGTCCCAGATCTATTTATGTGGTGGATTATATTTATTTTATATTTATTGGTTTACATTTGTGGAACCATCCATGCATCTCTTGGGTGAAGCCAACCTTATCATGGTGGGTTATTTTCTGATGTTTCTTTATTTCAATTTGAAAATGTTTTATTGAAAAACTTTATGGATGTTTATTAGAGAGACTGGCATATAATTACTTTGTTTTGTTGGATGACTGTCTTGCTTCACAAAAGAATTTGCAGTTATTACTTGGCAAATTAATTTGAGGAGTATTGGTGTTAGGGTCTCTTAGAATCTTGTGCTGTATTGATCTGTTCATCCCTCCCCCTCTTTTTTTTTAAGCTGGGAGATTTTAAATTACTGCTTATATCTCATTGGTGGTTATGGTATACTTAAAGTATTTTCATTTTGATTTAATTTTGGTAGATCATTGTTCTGGCTAGGTTTATTTCAACTTGACACAACATAGAAATGAAAAATATTTATAACTTCAGGTTGTCAGAGGTTTTGTTTCCCAGTTACTCAACAGTGTGACAAAAGGTTCAATATTTTAGTGTTCAGATTTTAGGACATTTTTCACGAATTTCTTCTCTTACATCAAGGCTCTAGTGATTGCATTTTTTCTGGTGTTGGTTTTGAAGTCTGACTGCTACATAATCTGGAGGAAGTGCATAATATAGGAAACACTTTTGTCCTCAAATGACATTCACCTCTTGTATTACAGAATATTTTGGATTCTGAAGTACATATATTTTTCCTTACAATGAATAGATGGTGTTCTGGCTAGCTTTTTATCAAGTTGATACAAGTTTGAGTCAGCTGGGAAAAATAACATTTTCTTAATTAATGATTGGTGTGTTAGGGCCCTGCCCACTGGGTGTGGTACCATCCCTAGGCAAGTGGACCTGGATGGTATAAGAAAGCAGGCTGAGCAAGCCATGAGAAGGAAGTCAGTGAGGAGGAGCCTTCTTCCATGGCTTCCAGTTAGGTTCTGCTTCCAGGTTCCTGCCTTCATCCTCTGGCCTGACATCCCTCAGTTATAGATTATGACCTGAGAATCCTGAGATAAACTAAGTCCTTTCCTCCCTAAGTTGCTTTTGGTCATGTTGTTTTATCACAGCAGAAGAAAAGTAATGGAGAAAGAGGGACATTTTACATGTCTGGCTTCTCTCACCTCCTTAATGTCAATGGTTAACACTACATTTTATCTCCAAAACAATTTTTACCTTTTTTGGTCCAGAAACGTTCCCCCTGTTTCTTAGATAGCTATGTGAATCCCTCTGAGGTGAGACTTCATTGCAGGGTATACACTAAGTCCCTGGGGTGAAAGATGACATAGGACACTCAGATTCTGGGCATGCTGCACAGGGTCTCATGCTNTTCTGTCTTTTCCTAGTGTGAAACAGGGGTGACTGGATATGGGAATAGGGTGTGTAGTGAGTGCATCAGCTTCAGAGGACTGGTCAGGGGCCATGAGATGCTTGTTCCCTGTTCCCCCTACCCCTAGTTAATTCAGATCGACATTTTCATGTCTTATGGCGANGGGGCACCTTTCTCCTTCTCAAGGAACTGGCTTTTCAGTAGTGTCCTGTACTTCCTGGTTTGGTTCATTTGAGGTATTGGGTCAAACCCAGGCCCTTATGCAAGCTGGGGGAGCTGTTTTCTAAGTCCTTAAATGTTTTATGTTTTTAAAATGAGCTTTGAAGAATCTCATATTATCTATTCCTTTTACATCCAAGAATTCAGGAAATACAGCAGGATTGCTTTTAAAATATTGAACTATTTCATCTCAAAATATTAAAGGCTGTGACTTTTGTGACTTAGCATTGAAATGATAGTCTAAGAGCATTTTGCTAATTGAAGAATAGTTCCCATTTTCATTCAATAAGCAATTTGAATGTTTGCAGTCATTTATACATTTTAGATCCTTATATAGCAAGAATATACTCATATGTACTTGTGTTTATACATGTGTATACACACATATGTGAATCACCTATCAGAGCTTATGTCATTAGNATTTCACTACAGAGGTTAAAATAGAAAAATAGTATTACAGTGAGGTTCAGGAGTTTATCACTTTAGAAGCTTTTCTTATAAGAGATGCAATACAATACAATACAATTAGAGGGTTAGGAGAAAAGCTTTGCTTTACACATTCCTTGGTTTGAATCTCATTGCCACATTGCTAGCTTGGTAATGTCCATCTGCTTTACCCTGAAAAATTAGATTGAAGACAGTCTGCCCTATTTGATTACTATAAAGAGATGTAATAAAGCTTCTACTACAGTTCCTGACTGTAGTACATACTAACAAACATTATGTATTTTAGTTGTATGAGTCTCACAACAGTTTGGAAGTAGACAAGAAAGTTACTTTTATTCCTATTTTATGTAGCAGAGGAGGAAATGAAGGCCCTGGAGATTGTGTGGTATTTCCTGAGAANACAGTGCTGTGTATGTAACAGAGCAAGAACTGGGTGGATTTAGTATCTCATTGGAGAAGAGAAATGAACTTAGAACAATGAAGAGAGATTGGACATAGTAAGAAACAGATGCAACTGGATGTTTTTGCCACCTTGGGGGATAAATACACTCGACCACTGAAGTACATCTCAGCCTCATTTGTGTCTGAGTTTTACATACTTTTGACACCTCAGGAAATACCTTGTTAGTATTTTCCAAGTATCTTTATTCTTTTCGTGAGGTAATTTACACCAATAGGTAGATTGCAGTTTTTCATCTCTTCTAATTTTTAATTAATACATTCTTCAAAAGTTTTTACTTCACTCATTCACTCAAATACTCACTGTGGACTACTCTCTCGGGGATACAGACATGTGTCGACATAGAGCCTGGCCTCACGGACCNCTTGTCTGGTAAAGAAGAAAAACATGTAACATAATAAATGTCTCCAATGCATGCGACAATCANAGCCAGTGTGAGCAGCCCACGGGGAGTTAGGACAGACACTAACTACCATTTTTGGGCTTTGTAGATGGTTCTTGAAAGAGCTGCTGTCTCAGAAGGATGTTTGAGGGCAAATAGGAATTTCTTAGGGGAACCTCTGAATTTTCTAGTAACTAGCCTGCTTCTGCTTCTCAGACACTTAACACTATTTCTTACTTGTTCACTAAATTATTTTCCACATGCATTCAGAATTGCTAAAATAAATACCTAGTCTCTCAAGACTTTTTCAGTCAAACCATCAGACTGAATGTAATTTGCACATTCTTAGACTCTGTCTCTCATTGCATGATATGTCTGTAGTAGGGACATTTCCTTCATAATACTATAATACAGGTTTTGGACATATCTTTGAAATGTTTGAATTAATGTTGATGTACTTGAAGCATTTTGCAAGATTAGTTGAAGAGGATATAATAGAATCCCTTTGGATTAAAATTCACTGAAGGTTTCTTTTAAGGAAAAGTCTATAGAATATGGTCAGCATGTTGCAGAGCTCAGGACCCCCCAGTCTGTACTTGTTAGGGAAGATGGTGAGTTAACCAGCACCTGCTTGTACTATTATTACGCAGATTGTGTCTGAGGACGCCTTGTGTTATATGGTGGACATAATGATTCTTTTTCTCTCAGTATAGGAATCAGCAGTTAGTCACAGGATTATTTGAGTGCTTTTGTTTCAAAACATTTGTTAGGTAGATTCCAAGTTTTACTAACTCAGCTCATTATGAAATATTAATATGTTATTCATATACCCATGTATTGTCTCTTACAAGATTGAAATTTAGGTCAAATTACAACCTGAATTTAATTTTAGTACAGAAAATAAGTGTGCCATATTTAAAACCTGTGTTCTAAATTTTAAGCACAATAGATCAAAGTACATCTCATTTAAATAAATCCTCTGGAAGAAAGACTCAATTATTTTTTTCCAAAACTTTTTATCTTTCTGCACATGAGTGCATCTCTGTGTGCAAGTATGTGTGCACATGTGGGGGTGTCCGTGCACATGTGTACATGTGGTGGCCAATCTTGTTCCTTAGGGGCCATTCACCTTGTTTATCGAGACAGAGTAGTATTAAGGTAAGCAGGTGGCCACTGATCCCCATGAGTCCTCCTGTGTACCTCCAAACTGGTCTTATAAATGCGCACCACCATGTCCAACTGTTTACGTGGGTGCTGGGATTGAACTCTGCCCCTTCACTTGCACAGCAAGTGCTTTCCCCACTGAGCTATCTCCCCATCCCATCCCAGAGCTTTCTCAGTGGCTGTTTTCAATATAGAATGTGAGGTTTGTCTTTATTTTCTAGAAACCATAAAACTTGTTTATTTTTTATTTTAATGATTTTTGCTTTCAAATTACAGAAATTCTGCTTTGGGGACAACTTTATTTGAATTGTAAGTAACATTAATTTTATTTCTTAAGGCCATGATTAAAAGTTTCATGGATGTCTACCAGCTTGCGAGCACTAGAATCTCTACATTAGAGAAGGAAATGACATCGCACCGAAATCACATTGCAACTCTGAAATCCGAGCTCCACACAGCTTGTCTAAGAGAGAATGAAAGTTTACAGTCAGTAAGTTCAAACCAAAATGTTTTTGTCTTCCTTGGGTCTTTGGGTCCCATGTATATTTATATTTTTATTGCTCCTAAGATCATTTGGCTATATCTGTGTGTGAGTGTGTGTATGTAATTTAGGATAAGTGATCAATCAAATAACATAAAATTAGTATGGAGGAACATTAGAGAGAAAAAAGCAATTAATTTTTCCACTGTATCATGTACAGAGATATGCATATTGTTATCACGCTCAAACACTACATCAGGACTCCTTTGTTTGGCAGTGCGCTGACAGTTGGGTTTGGCAGTATGCATAGTTAAAGCTTATAACTGTCTGAAGATTCAGTGTGTCCCATTAAGACAGAATATTATTAATTATGCGTATAACCAAAATGGTAATTAGAACATGTGATTATTCTCTGTAGAAAACTAGACTTATTCATAATACATGCCTAGCTAAAGATGCATGTTGTGATTCATCTATATGATTAAAATTCTGTTTCAGCACTCATTTTATGTCTTAAAATTTTAGCCATGATGAAATTTGGGCTAATTTAAAACTAAAAATAAAAAAAATCTACATTTGGGATATGCATTTGGGGAATTTTATAAACTGAATATATTCGTGATGTAGTGGAATGTAACAGACATTCAGAGGGTTGTTTGTAATTGGAGTGTATGTTTTCCTTTTTTGATTTGGTTGTGATGCATGGGGGTGACTTCTGAGTGAAAACTACAGTTTTTAGATTCAGCTGTGGACCTNTTTCAAATGATGATGCTTAGTGGACAGGAGTTAACCTGGCTGACCTTAGGTGGGTGACAACTGTGGTTTGGCTCTGCTTTTTCCTTCCGGTTTCAGCTCCACTGCCAGCATTTCAGTGACACCTTTGGGACTGTGGTGTTCGGAACAGCAGCCACCAACCAACCCCTCCCTCCCTGTCCCACTCTCCTCCGTCTCTCTTGCCCCACATTTCTACCTTTCTTACTTTGCTATTTTTGCCATAGCTCCTGCCATCCACTGACCCACGAGGTATTTTATGTATGTGCTTATTATCTGTTTGCTCCCTGCCCTCTGCTGAACCCTAAATATACTCTACAAATACAAGTACTTTTGAGGTGTTCTTCACTGCCACAAAGACACCGTGGGCCAAGAGCAGTCTGGCTGCAGTTGATGCCTAATATTTATGAAGACAAATATTAGGAATTTACTTAATAAATATCAAAAGCCAGTTACTTGGGACCTAGGATATCTGTTCAATTTTATATCCTTTGTTAGATTTTTAATGAAAGCTTAATGATACTTTGACCTCTACTAAGAGAAATTAAGATTAAAGAGGGATTGNACATGTGAACATTTGAATTTACATATTCACCTTTCTTCATGTGTATTCCCTGATNTCATTTGTTAGAATTATATTATTCTGTTTAGCTTATGGTAACTGGGTTGGGTTGTGCCAATCCTTATTGCTTGTTACTATTAGTCACAGAAAACTAATTGCTTGTATTTTAAGAAAGGCAAAACTTGATGAACAGAAATTGTTTCTCTAATTGTTATTTTTTTTTAACCAATTACTTTTTTGATGAAATTGTACTTACTGTTACACCCAAACCACCTTGCTGGTCTAAACACACTTTGTCATCACTTCACACGTGAGCTGTGTTCATTCTCGCCATGGTTCTCATGAAGGGACACATGCACCATGAAGACTCATCCTGGTGATGCAATCCATTATCCTGGGAAGTTCAGTGTCTTCCTGTGCATGTGCTCTTCCGTTTATTTCTCTCATTGAGCATTGCTATTTCTAAAATAGTAACAAATCTTCAAATGATTTTGTTTGTCAAGGCATTTGCATGTGCTCTTTCTAATTTAAACCTCTTCAGAACTTTGAGGGAGGGAGATGAGCAAGCCTTAGAGGATATGAGGCAACAGTGTTTGGTAGGTTAAGAGCATGAGCCCTGAGTGTGTATCCATTTGGAATTCCACTAAGTATACATTACAAAAATTAACATGAGTTTTTATAACAGAAAATTATAGTTATAAATTATAACCCACATGGTAAGTGCATTTCTGTTACTTTTGAAAACACAGTGTTTTTATTACACAGGGTCTTATTATAATAGTAAGAAATCTAGATGTAGGTGGTTATTTTTGCTAGTTTAGTGGTTCATTTTATAAATGCAATTCCTAAACTGCTTCCTTGTTGTCCTTGGATGTAGTAATCAGCTTTAGGATTTTAAGTNACATCTAAGGTAGAAGGACAGGTTGCCTCAGCAGCATCTGGTACATGGATTCTAGTTCTGTCCATTGCTAACAATGAGGTTTGGATCTCAGAATTTTCAACTGCAAGTGAGGATGATGATACTACTTCCTAACGCAGATACTGTGAAGTCGACTGAGAAATGTTTGAATGCTCTGGACTTTGTCATGTACTTAGTGAGTAAATGGGTGGTGTGTGTGTGTGTGTGTGTGTGTGTGTTATTAGTTTAATAACCTTTATCCAAATAACAAATTGATTGCATTGCCTCAGGAATGTTATTTGCTAGCTTAACACTTTCAATGGCATCATTTTGTTCTGCTTTATACTGTAGATTGAGTGTGTACTTTTCCGTCTACGGCAGCATCAGTGTATTCCAAAAGCTGAGCTCTCTGCTCGTTCTGAGGCCTGTCTTCTTCTTTTTCATTAACAAATTCTTAAAATTCAGTATAAAAGTGCCTGAGGATAAATCTTGGAAAATTCAACTTATAATTCCTGAGTTATAAAGGTTATAAAGGAGGCTGTGAAAGAAAAACCAAAATATACCCTGGGGACAAAATATTGCAAGAAGAATCTGTAGTGAGTAGTGTCAGGGGCTTTGGAAGTGCAGTAGAGCAGAGGTTGAAAATGTCCCTTAGACTTGACCTGTGGAGGCCTTAACAAAAGCTCTTCTAGCAAGGTGTTGGTGAGTATGCCGGAACTGACCCTTTCCAAACCATAATGATTTTACATTTCCTCAGATATTTAGCAGCTGGATGCGAGACAGAGGTAGTATGTTCTGAGGGTCCAGGGAATTCTAAGATAGGAGTGATTTCTATGGTCTATTGTCTTGAGCCCCCTAAATATAGGCCCTCAGAATTCTGTCCAGTACACTGTACTTTTATCATTCAGTTCATTGCATGTCTTTTTCCAGTCCTTTTCTTTTTACCTACCTGTGTTTTATATTTACTCTGAGTTTCTTCTGGAAAGGAATGGCTTGGTTTTCCTTTATGCATTTTCATAATCTCTTGTTTTTAATTAAACAATTAGGCCATCTATAATTAATATATTGTGATAGGCTTACATTTTTTCTATCATTTAAAAAATGTTTGTTTCTTCTGTTTTTATTTCTCTGTGTTCCCTTTATTTTTTCTTTTCAATTATTTTAATTTATTTCAGCATTCCATTTTAATTTGTCTACCTGCTTTATATATATATATATATAATCTTTTCATTATTTTAGTGATTTATAGATAGGTACATATATGTACATAGATCTATATATCTATATATCTATATATCTTAATGTTGTTATTGACCCCATCAAGAAAAGTATAAAACCTTACAAGGAGTCCTTACTCTCATCAAGAATCATTATAGAAAACTACACCAATCAAAATGCTGGATTGTGAAGCTTCACTTCTAATGGATAGAGCTACAAAACACTTCCTGACCTAAAGCTCAAGAAACATTGCAGAAGAGGGGCTGAAAGATTGTAATAGCTGGAGAATCATGGAGTTTGCTGTGAGACTGTGTGCCCTAGTAATGTCGTACATTACAACCCATAAATTCTCACCAACATAACTGCTCAAATGCGAGCTGAACAAGGACAGCAATAGACATGCCAAAGTGGATGGGAAATAGAGAACTACAGGCAACAAAGGAATGCTGAGAGCAGGAGACATAGTCTTTTCCAAGGAAGCGCACAATTAGTTATTCAATACCAATGATCAGCCCTGAAAACATATGTATAAGTAACATTATCTAGACTGAGCAGGTCTATTTAGGAATATATATTTATATATTTAGACATAAATGCATGCAGTAACAATTAATGAAAAAGGAGGTAATTAATTTGNAAGAGAAATAAGGAGTGGTATTTGGGAGGTTTTAGAGAGAGGGATAAAAAGGGAGAGGAATAATGTAATTGTATTATAATCTCAAAAATAATAAAAAAAATCCTTACTAGGATGTAAGTTATTTTGTTCTCCCATGATTATATCATAATTGACACACATATATACACACATAGATATACATACATATATGTACATTCATACTCAATATCTATACATACATTGNAAGGGCCATCAGACATTTTTTTCTCAACAGCTATGCATAATTTTAAAATTTATTAAGGCAAATCTTTTATAATTACCTAGACTTTACCTTTTTCAACTTCTTTATCTTGAAGACCTAAATCTCTGTTTACTATCATTTTTTTTAAGTCTAAGGAAAAAGTATTTGTTTTAGAGATTCAATATTATAATGGGTTTTGTTAGTTCTCTTTCTTTTTACAATGTTTTTATTTCATTTTATCTTTAGAAAACATTTTCATTGAATATGACCTTCTGTATTGACAGTAGTCTTCCCACTGTAAAATGTTTTGCTACTTCCTTTTCTCCTACAGGATTTCTGGCATAAAATCTACAGTCACTCAAATGATTGTCTTCCTACACCTGTTATCTCATGTTTTTCTCCACCTTCATTCAAGATTTCTCTGTCATTTTTTTCCAGTTTGATTGTAATATGTCGATGAGTATTAGTTACTTGTTAGGTGTTCATGGGTTAGTGAGTGGACTTTGTCCTATTCAGTGAGTTTCTTGAATCTGTGCATTTATATCTTTCCCTGGATGTGGGAGGTCTTCATCCATTAGTTCTTAGAATATCAAGGATTTTCCCCCTCTTTCTCCACTATTTTATTTCCTGTTGTTTGGATTGGATGGACTTGGTGAATTCACACAGGTTCACTATATATTTCCTCTGTCTCTGCTGTGAACACATCTAATAAAAACTCAATTTCAGTACTGTATGTTTTTACTTCTAAAATTTCAATTTGTTCTTTTATAATTATCCCTGCTGAAAAATTTTATGCTTTCACTCATTTCAAGAATGTCAGTAACTGCTTTAGTCTTTGTTTTATAATTTCACTGTATATTTTTAGTTGTGACCCTGCCTTTAATTGCTGAGCCATCTTTCTAGCCCTATTGTCTTTTCTAAGAATGTGACAAAATTTCTTACTTCTGGTGTGTTGAGAAATTTTAAATTATTTCTTGAACATTTTATACATTGTATGGTTTAAATTATAATTCTTATCATAATCCTTAGACTATTGATATTTTTCCAATTTATCATGGGTTTTATTGATTTTCTTGCTGAGAATGGTAAGATTGTCATTTCTTCATTTGTTTTCTCTGGTAGGTGTTTTGAAGTTTCCTTTGTCTTTCTAGGCACATGGGTGATTGCACTTCTCCTAGCCTTACAATTTAGGCCTTACTAGGTGAGTTGCTTAACTAAGAAATTATAAATGGAAGTGACATGTGTTATTTCCTTATGCAAATATTTAGTAATTCCTACATGAATCCATGTATGCTCTATTTTTAAAATTATTTTTTTTATTTTTGTGATTATAATATAACTACCCCATTTATTCTTCCTCTTCTCTTCTTCCAAACCCTTCCATATATTCCTCCTTGCTCTTTTACAACTCATGGCCTTTTTTCATTAAATATATATATATATTTCTAAATATAATAATATATATTATTTCTAAATACACAAATACAACCTACTCAGTCTGTGTAATGTTACTTGTCTGTATGGGTAACCAGCTGGTGTGTTCTTCCCTGGGGAAACTATGTCTCTCATCTCAGCATTCCTTAGTTGCCTTAGTTCTCTTTGTGGGGTTGAAGCCTCATGGGCTTTCCCCCTTCCACGTTGGCAAGTCCATTGTTGTCCTTGTTCAGCTCATATTAGGCAGCCATGCTGATGAGACTTTACAGATGTAGCTTCTCACATTACTAGGAGACACAGTCTCAGAAAATTCCCTGTCCCTCTGGCTCTTAGAATCTTCTCATCCGGCTTCCTTGGTGACCCAAGCCTTAGATGCAGGAGTTTTATTGCAGATGTATCAGTTGGGGCTGGGCTCCAGGACTGTTATATGATTACTGTGGTTTTTTCGTAATGGTCCCTATCTGTTACATCAGAGAGAAGTTTGTTTGTCTGTCTGTCTGTCTGTCTGTCTGTTTGTCTGTTTGTTTTGGGTGGTGTGTAAGTCCATAAAATATATTCAATACTGAAAGTGTAAAATTTAATGTAGAGCCTCACCGCTTCCATTTTGCACATACATCTGTCTCTTATACACATCTAGAATGTGTATAAGAGACAGGGCCAGGCTCGCTTGAAACTCATAGAGACCCGCCCGCCTCTGCCTCCTGAGTGCTGGGATTAAAGGTAGACTTTCATCTGTCTACGCTGCCATACGGTTGCTGAGAACGAGGCTTCCCTTAGAACAAAGAGGGGAAAGAGAGAAAAAGGAAAGAAGTGGAGATTGTCCTCTACACCCAGCACTGACTCTCAACACCCTCTTTAGTTATCTAGCCAGACATGGTCCATGTAAGGAAGTAAGAACAAAGGAAAAGAAACAGGAGACCCACAGTTCTACGGAGCACGTCTCACTCTCTTCTCTAACTGCTTACTTTCTTTTGCTTTTCAGAGCCATCAGCAGGCCCATCTAGTATTTCCCCAAGATATTTTAGTTGTAACAAATTCAAGAGAGAGGCTTTAGGGGGTTACTTTGTCTTCGGGAGTAGCATGGTATACACTAGGAATGATAGTGACCACAGTGGCCAATCATGGTATCCTAGATTCAAATTTGTTTGTCTTTTTGAGTAAGATTTTTAACCTCAGTGAACTGCTATTCCTTATCTAATATTTGGGAATATTAATGCCTGCTGACATAAGTGTTTCAAACATCAGAGAAATAGTTAGTACTTTGTACTACCTTGTCGGCAAAGCACTTACTGTATGCATGGTCTTCATTGGAATTCATGCACCTCTGTGTCTGTTCTGTACAGATCATTTTATATCTTACTTTCTGAGTGGGCATCATTTGAAGCATGGGGATTAAGATGGATAAGACACGATCTCTGCCTTTGTGGTTTCCTGTTCTTTCCTGGTAATATAACACAAAAATAGGCATAGAAAGTCCATGGGAACACAGGTGAGGGAGAGGTCATTCTGCCTAACATTGTCAGAGGTATTGAGGTCAGAAATGTCTGTGAGAGTCTCTGTAATGATTTGATAGCTCACTAGAACGGAAGAGTGATCCAAATATGTTTTTATTTTTAATGAGGGGTGAGCTTTCTGTATAATAGTCTGTTTAATGAGTGACATTATATTGTCAAATTTGAGCACTATAATAATATACTCCTGCATTGGTTACACACTCTCTCTCTGTTAAAGTCACTGCACTCAAACAGCTGGATACTATAGAATCCCAAGCTGCTTGCTCTGGTAGTCCAACCTCACCTCCATGTATTTCTACTCTGTTCTTACACCGTAAGTTCCCCTTTTATTTTATAATCTAATTTGATTATGCTCCTAACCATCATGTACTTGATGCCTGTGTTCAGTTTCTCTAGTGTTTATTTTGGTCATTTCAGAATCCTATTAACTAGTCCTGTCTTCGAACACACACCTCACAGGTCATCGCCACTTTCTCACAGGCCCCATGTACAAAGCTTCCCAATGATGCAGGCCTGTTTATATATCCTGGCACTGTTATTTGTTATTCATACAAATACTCCGAGCATCAGTTTTGATGTTTTTAATATTTAGATGGAAGTGCCTACATTGTAAGGTCATTAAAAGAACAAAATAAAGACAATGTCTGGCATATTCGTAGATACACAATAAATATTGATTCTCTTGCCTATGTACAAATGTGTTTTTCTATTAGTTATGCATTTCTTGCAGCTATGCTTTAAAATATGTTAATTAGGAGGAAATCTTTTTTGTGTGTAGGCAAGAAAAAAAGAACAAGCAACGTTAGCCATGACGTCATGTGTTAAGAGAGATCACACTCTACACTGGTACAGAGTGCAGATTCTGAGTCCCATTCCACACTTGGGTAAAACTCACCTGGGTCACTCTGGTTCTTTGGTGCTTTCCTGAGACTGCAGTGTGGAACATGCAGCTCATCACCAGTACTACACTACAGGGAGAGAGGAGAAACAGGCAGCGGCAGCTGGGGAACGGGATTCAGCTGTGGATGAGGAAAAACCTCCTCCAAGAACTGAAATCTTAGTGAGATAGTGAAGATTATTTAGGAGCTCATAGAGGAAAGCACTCCATGCTTACAAGCTGAAAGACATCCAATATGACCTGGAGCTTGTGAGAGATGACACTGGAGGATGGGGGGAACCTGAAGGAGCTGACCCTGAAAGATGAGAGGAGCTTGTGAGAACTGACCCTGGGAGATATGGGGAGCTTGTGAGAGCCTACACTAGAGGATGTGGGAGCTTGTGAGAACTGACCCTGGAGGATATGGGGAGCTTGTGAGAGCCGACCCTGGAAGATATGGGGAGCTTGTGAGAGCCGACCCTGGAGGATATATGGGGAGCTTGTGAGAGCCGGCACTACAGGATGTGGGGCCAGATTAGTGGTCCATGAGCAGTGATAGGCTCCACTTTTGAAAACTTCCTGGACTAAGTTCTCTCTGGTAACTGTTAAAAAACACCTCCTTCCTTTGCTTTAGTTCTTTTTCCTGCTCTAAATTTATTTATTTTTCCTGTTTCTCCTCCAAATCCACCCATATTTTATGCCAGTCAACAGTCATTTTACATTTTGCTAAATACTGCTTACTTTCTAAGTGAGTCAATGGAACCCCTTACATGTTTATCATAAGCTCCAGCCTTGGCCTTTGGGTACCAATAGAACTAAGTAAGGGGAACATAACACACCCATGGTGACAGCTCAGCCAATGCCAAACTTTATTTTTCATCTCTGAACTTTCAGAGTTTTTGCATGTTCTTAAAACTAGAGGGTTCTATTGTAGAGTAAACAGGGTCGTGNAGGTAACCACTCACATTGTACCAGCCTAATACTGTCACTTCTAGGGCTTTGCTTTATGATACTTTTAAAGAAGATCCACTTTGGGGTCTGGACAGTTGGCTTAGTGATCAATAGCACTGGCTGCCACTTCAGAGGACCTAGTTTGATTCCCAGCACCCACACAGTGTCTCACAACAACCTGTAACTCCAGATCCAGGGGATCTGATGCCCTCTCTGGCCTCTGCAGGCACCAGGCATACACATGGTTCACATATATACAAACAGGAAAAACACTCATACACATAAAATAATAACATTTTTTAAAAAGTAAAAAAAATGTAAGATCCACTTTCATGATGCGTTATTGGGTGAGTGACTTTTGAGTATGATATTAGAAATGTTATATTTATATGTACATATTTATATAATATTTAAACATTGCATATTATTTTGCAAATAAATAAATAAACATGTATACATGGTAAATACGACTTTGTAAAGTTGTGTCCTTCACTGAAGTGTTATAAGGATAGATAAACAACTATAAGAATGGTATATAAGATGGTATTTTGGCACCTAGATGTTTTAATTCATTCTCTCTGTTGTTCAAGGAATGGTAACAACTAAATTTGCTTCTGAACACCTCTCTCTCTTCTATTTTTCTTTCTAATTAAGTTCTTGCGATCATCATTTGCTTGATAGATATCTACACTTAGATTTCCTGAAGACACTTCAAATTCATTGAGGTGCCAAAATGAGTATTATCCAGATCTGGAAGGACCCAGATTCTGCCTTCCAAATTCTACCTTTCCCAACATCCTTTGACCAAGACATAACCCTGGCCATTCTGCTTCACGTTCCTCAATGTCCACATTTACAAATGTTAAGTCTTACTCTCTCAACCACCAGATTTACATCGTTTTCTCTATTTTCTACCTATGTGGATATGAGTTTCCCTTATTACAGAATGTATGTTCAAGTAAAATGACATTTTTTTTTCGCTACACTTCCTAAAAAAATGGATAAAATTCCAAAACTATTTGTGGCAAAATGAACATTCTTTTGGCATAAATGTTCCTGTATCTAGTCGTAAAGACTATGGAAAGTAAATTTTCCATTCTGTCTGCTGTATTAGTGCCAGTTACCTTTTGAAACACAGATGCAGCCAGGGTATAGCTCCACTCAAAATATATTTTTGTTCCATGTGTTTTTCCCAGTAATGTGCAAGGTCTTTGTCATGGACATTCAAAGAGATTCTGGCTGTCTGGCTTCTTAACCTAGCTCCAGTAGGCAGAAGTAAGGGTTCCCTTCACCATGCCCTTCTATCACCCCACTTTCTTGTCTGGGTACCACATACCTTGACTATACAATCAATTACTGTGAGTATTATCATACTGTGAGCCTTTGAGTTGGTGTGCTATCTGATTTTATAATCTATTTCAACCACCTGACCTTAAAAATGCTGATCTATTTTAATTAATATTAATTGGAGGAGCCTTCCTTCTACAATACTTGTCCAATACCTACTTATTGTTCATCATGTCCTCTGCACAAACCACAGGTCCCCTTAACTTGCCTGTACCCCATTTTCCTGATTAATTCCTATCAAATTATGTGTCATGGTCTTCCCTAATGACAGCAAGATTGAGTAGAATAACTTACATATTATTATGTCTATGGTAAAATAAAATGAATTGGGTACTTTTCTTCTTTATTAGTCTTCATAAAAAGGGACAAAATTCCAAGAATGTTTGTGGCCAAGCAGAGCATTGCTCTGACATACCATTTAAATAATTTAAGCTTTGTTGAATGTTTTATGGCTCTTGCCTCTGCATNCGTAAACTGACGAGCATAGTACCTTTTACTCACATGCTGGGGCTCAGGAAATGCTTGNTGATGACAATTTAAAAAAACAAATTAATATGAAGTGTGCCTCAGCCCTACAACAGCTGGGAGTATGAGAGGATTATTTCAGGTTAAAATTAATTTACACAAATCAGTGGAAAGTTCTTTCTTAAAAGTGTGTTTTGGGGGCTAGAGAGATGTCTCAGCAGTTGAGAGCACTTGTTACTCTTCAAGAGGACTCAGGTATAGTTCCTGCCATCCACATCAAATGGCTCACAACCGTCTATAACTTCAGTTTTGGGAGATGATCCGGTGTCCTCTTCTGGACTCCATGGCCCCAGGCATGCACGTGGTGTACATACATACACACAGGCACTCACACATTATTTTATCAAGTTTGCATTTTTTCAAACCCTTTATGGAGCCTGCTGAGTTGCAGTCCTACAATATACATATGTCAGTAGGCCCTGGTCAAATTTATGTATTTATTTATGTGTGGCTAGGAGAGATAACAGAATATTCTGCAGAGTTATGTACTTAAGGAATCTGAGGAAATTTAAGAAAAGATATTGTTACACTATTTTTTGGCACACTTGCTGTACAATTGATACAATAGCATATTTCACAACCAGGAGCTTCAAATTACTGTGAGATTAATAGTTTATGTTTTATAAAATGGAATAAAGCTATTACATTTTAAATTATACTCTTTTTAAAAGCTGTAGTTAAGAGGTTAATTTTTAATTTTTTCCTTTTATTGAAAATAGATTGTTTTTCATAATATATCCTGATTACAGTTTCTCCTCCCTCTACTCCTCCTCTTCCCAGTTCCTCCTCACCTCCTCTCCCATTCAGATCCATCCCCATTCTGTCTCTCATTAGAAAATAACAGGCTTCTAAGGAAGAATACTATAATATAATAAAATAAGATAAAACAAAAACTAATGCATCAGAACAAGACAAAACAAACAGAAGGAAAAGAGCCCAAGAGAAGGCACAAGAAACAGACTTATTCATACTGTACTCAGAAATACCATAAAAACATTAAACTATAGGGTAAAAAGAGAGACTAAAAATATAAATAAAATAAAAATAATATAAAAAAAGGAAAAACTGTGACATAACTTTATGAAAAAAGGAACCTCTGAAGATGCCATTGAGTTCATTTTCTGTGGGTCATCTACTGCTGGACATACAGCCTACCCTCAAGAGGAGTTTGTTTCCCCAGTGAGACTCCCTGGGAGGAAACTAAAGTTTCATTTGCAAGTGGTTCAGTTGGAGATTGCTTCTGGGTTGGTGGGGGGGCTTGTGTCTACTTCTTTCAGCTCTAAAATCCCATCTGCTACAGACTCATGCAGGCCCCGTGCCTACTGGCCTTAGTCTCTGTGAGTTCCTATTTGCATCAGTCTTGTTGATTTCTTGGTGTCCTCCATCCCCTCTGGCTCTTACACTCTTCCTGCCTCCTTTTCCATGGGGTTCCCTGAGCCCTGAGAAATAAATAAATGTTTTAAAATTGTATTTTTTTTGGACACTTACCGCCTGTCATACAAAAAATTAACTCAANATCGATCAAAGCCCTGAGTATAAGACTCACAATGAGAAAATCCATAGAACCCCCAGGTTTAAATACTCAAGGCTTAGATTTGGCAATTGATTCATAGATATAACTGCAAAAGGGTAAGAATCAAAAGAAACCCAAATGTACTAGAATTCTTCAAAATTAAAAACTTTTGTGCATGAAAAGACAAAGCCAACATGGTGAAAACATAATCAACAGATGGGGAATATTTATAATTATATATCCAGATAAGGTCTAATGTTGAGGATATTAAGAGCTCTTTAACTCAATAGGTAAATGATAACCTAATTTTAAAACCGGACAAAGGATTTTTTTTTTTGGTTTTTCGAGACAGGGTTTCTCTGTGTAGCTTTGCGCCTTTCCTGGCACTCACTCGGTAGCCCAGGCTGGCCTCGAACTCACAGAGATCCACCTGTCTCTGCCTCCCGAGTGCTGGGATTAAAGGCGTGCGCCACCACCGCCCAGCTCGGACAAAGGATTTTACTAGCCACTCTTCTAAAGAACATGAGTATTCATCAAACACTTAAGAGATACTTGACATCTCTTGATGACTCCTCTGTAAGTAGATTTGAAGTTTCCATTTGACACAGCAAAGCTCCTCCTAGATATATATCCAGAAGAATCCAAAGCAATTCTTCAAACAAAATACTTCTGCATAGCAGCAGGTGAATATTCACTATAGGCAAGGGTGTTTGCTCAGTGTAAATCAGTTGATGAAGGGATAAAAACATACATTGTATCTAGACAGTAAGTAGTGTGTCATTTAGCCATAAGTTTTGATACATTTAAAAATATTTTAAAATTTTTATGCATGTGAATATTTGCATGAATGTATGTATGTGCACTGTGCATGTGTCCGGTGGCCATGGAGACCAGAAGAGGGTGTTACATCCTTTAGAACTGGAGTAATAGGCAGTTGTGAACTGTCATGTGGGTGCTTGGAACTGAACCCAGGTTCTCTGAATGAGCAGCAAGTGCTCTTAACTGCTGAGCCATCTTTTCAACCCCAAGGTGCCATGGGATTTTGATTCATGTTGCAGTATGCATAAAACCCAGACTCACCAGAACAGACCACTTAGNCTTCTTAATGAGGCCACACTTGTATGATTCCATTTGTATGAAATGTCCCCAATTGGCCATAAAGACAGGAATCAGATTAACGGTTGACAGTTGTGGTAGGAGGCAGTAGAGTGCTGAATGAGTACGGGGTTTCCTTGGGATGAGGAAACTTTCTGGAAGGAATNGTGGGTGTACTTGATGACTTAAAATTAAGAAGATGACAAATTTCTATGTTGTATGTGCTTTACTACGTTAATTTCTTTTTTACATTGAGTTTTTGGCTGGTGTGGGATTCTTCTTACACAGGATGGCCAAGTGTTACACTGCAAAGTACCATGACACAGAGAAACAGGAAATTTGGCTTCTGGAGAAAACTTGCCTACTGACTCACCTCAAAGCTTTGGGAAGTAAACCACACAGTTTCCATGGGTCTTGGTTTTCCTGGCTATAGGATGAAGAGTTTTAATTAAATGAAATCTGAATTCCTGAACAACTCTAAAATTGTTTTATTTGAGTTATAAATAGCAATTTATAATTCTGAATTCTATGTTTTATGCTGTTCCTGCTTCAATTTATATCAATAAAATGAATATGTTTCTAAACTTGGTTATATTCAGCACCAAGAAACCATTCACAAAAGCATACTAGGTATGTAAACCTCAGAATATAACTTATAACTAGGTAGTCAAAAAGTCCCCAAAGTAATTGGAAAATGGATTAGTATACTTGTAAGAAATATTTCCTTTTTAATGCACAGTTTTTTTTGATATTTAATATGTCAGGAATGTGAACTTTTAACTTGTCAAACTATAGTAACATATTTGAAAATTATAATAATTTGATTAAAATGTTGCCTATAAGGCATAAGGTTTAGTTAATGGAATCCATATGTAATTAAAATGCAGAACTAAATGTAATCAGACTCCAGTGACTAGTGCCTTCATATTGATAGTTTTACAATGGCCTCTGGGGTTGAAAGTTTAAATGTTACAGAATACAACAGTGCTGTAGAAAACAAGCTGGCTCTTTAGTTGTGTTAACGTTACCAACACAGTCACTTAATGATATGTAGCTCTGGTGTCTGGATTGTCATCGTTTTAGTGGTATCTTCTGTTGGCAGGTGGCAGATGCGCATGGCTGCTGTGCCACTGGAAGAGCACAGCACCGCAGTGTAGACAGACCAAGATGACTGCAGTATTGACAGACCAAGATGAAGGTCTCGCTGCGAGCCTACTCACATTCTTTTTTAATAACAGAGTTGCTTAATTTGGGTGAATTCACTTGAATCATATGAAAGTAATAGACACAACACTGTGCACCAACCCACAAAAAAGTTAATTTNTTCCCCTGAACTTAAAAAAAAATATGCTTTTCTCTGGACAATTTTAAGAGTCGACATCCTGTGCTAGAGTTCTCTAATCATCACCAGCACAATTTACAATCAGAACACACAGAGAGCCAGTTCAGACCAGCTCATCTGTTGATCTTGGCAGAAGTCCTTAATCTTACTGTGTACAGCTGCCACTTAAGAGTGGGGGGACTAAGCAGAGAGCCAGGGAGGGGGAGCTGCAAGGCTGGTCAAGGCAGGAGCACACAGACCTGCTTCATCTCAATGGTCTTTCGTATTTTACTGCCCTCCACCCCTTTTTAACCCAAAATTAAATGCGGACCTCTCCTGAGCCACTGCGCTCCAGGCATAAGAAATTGTAATGTCTGGCTTCCAGAAACTGTCCCGTCAAAATGTGCTTCTGATTAGGTGGCTTAATTACAGCTGTGAAAACAATGTTGATTTAGGCCTCAAGATTCCAGGCCATGTCAGCTGCTATTAGCTAACCTTGGACTGAGTCCACCATTTTAAAACTCTATACCACTAACGTCACCTTGCTTGACAACTTTTTATTTAAGTGGAAAAGTTGCCAAAAGCAGTACATTTTAATCAATGTATTGTTCAACACACAATTTCATTTGTTTTACCATTAATGACTTTATCAAGAGTAAGGAAGCTCTGTTTGTTCAAAACAGTAAGTTTTGAGTAGTAGTTTTGAAGGGTCAACTGACACCAGAATTACTTTTAATTCCTTTAATTCAGTTTTATTTTAAATCTAACATGTTGGTTTAGCCACCCAACTTTATTACACCTAAATTTTCTTGACAGTTTCATTTGCTGTTAGGAAATAAAATTGCATTTTTTCAACATGGGAAATAATGGCTAGTTTTTAAAATGTTATGTTTGAAGCTTCCCTTGCCTGAAGCTTGTTCAGGCTCAAGCTTGCTTTACTTTTGGAAGGAAACGAACCTCATTAAATAGTTTTTAATATTTTAATATTGCCCAAGTGTTTTTTTCTGTGTGGAGAAGGCTGATTAGACCTGTCTATTTCCACCTGTATGGGAACTAAAAGTTGTAATTATTTGATGGCTCCAATACTTTGGAGTTTTGAATACAATTGCCGCAGATACTGTGAATAGCTCTGTATTTTAGGTAGTTATAATTCTGTTCAATATTGGATATGTAAACTTACTCTTATATGACATGAATGACAATATAACAATTTAAAAATTTGCCAGTAATTAAAAAGAAAGAAATATCCCAAAAGCATGGTAGAAAGTTG
This sequence comes from Neotoma lepida, assembly GCA_001675575.1. Classification (NCBI taxonomy): domain Eukaryota; kingdom Metazoa; phylum Chordata; class Mammalia; order Rodentia; family Cricetidae; genus Neotoma; species Neotoma lepida. The sequence continues at coordinate 15,082 of LZPO01008614.1, read as the reverse complement.
AACAACAAATATAAAAGACATAATTCTTGTAATAATTTTGTGAAAAAATTTTGCTTAAAAATTCAGTTTATGCCAAACTGAAAACTTGACAGACCCAAATGATTTCTTTAAAATGAACCCCCTCATTAAATTCATTGATGTGTGTGGTCAAGAGGCATCTTTCCTGCTGATCACACTCATTGAATGTTTAGTGAGCTAACTCAGCATTTGTTCAAGTTAAGAGTTTGCATGTAAGCAGTTCATCGTAGGAATGGACACATGTATTGATAAGTGGATTTGTGTTTTCAGAGTGTTGGGCTCCTGATTCAAAACGGAGTTGAAATCAGTATTCCTGTAAGTATCCAGTAACAATCAATAACATCTTCATATTACCAGATTTTTATGGAGACACNCTTTACATCTGTTCTTATTTCAACTATTATTTGAACGAATCTTCACATCAAACTTATGAAAGAAATACTCTTTGTTCATTTCTAGATGAAGGAACTCAGCCCTAGAGAGGGATGCAATATGCTCAAGCTGACAGAGTCTGGGTCAGAGCTACTGACTATTTGCATAAAACCCATACCCTAAAGATGTAAATAGATATTCTTTCTGGACAAAAGAATTTCAGGGGATGCAATAGTGGGAAAATATTAAGAATGACCAGGTTCACGTTGGTCATTAAGGGACAAGTACATTTAAGTCTGAATCAAAGTTTTATAGTTTTCTGTGTGAAAAAAAAGCCTCATTTTTTCACTTCAGTATAAAGCAGCTGTGTATAAAGACAGATTCTCAGGTCTTTCACCTAGAACAAANGGACTTCCTCCTTTCCTTTTGAAGCTGCTTTCATGCACAAAGAATTCAAGGTGTGTCCTCTCAGGTTAGGCTGGTTTGAAGTTTCCATATCTTGCGTTTGTTCTTATGATTCTGTGTTAGCTAAGAAATTGTGAAGAAATAGCGGTCTTCGTTTTGCAGAACTTTGGCTTAGGGCATGCTTTGATAGGCGCTGACTTCGGCTTACTCTTGTGGTTACCCTCTGTTCTCAGTGGTTGCCTGGCACAAATTGGGATGATACGCTTCAAGAAGGTAAGGGGCCAATGAAGGTTATGGGACTTTATTTTCCTAGTCCTCATCATTTTATATCTGTTGAAGTCTAGTTGAAACTAATGAATTTGGTTGAAAATGTGTCATATAGATTGTCTGCAGTATAGATTTTATTTTCCCCATAATAAAATGATTATTTTGGTACAGTCTTGCTAAATCTTACCGGTGTCTTAGGATTCACTTTGAAAAGGTATCTTATTAAGTAACATTGGCTATGATAGATTCTTATGATTAAAATTATGTATATCCTAACTGGTTTTGCCTTTTCTTGATAATATAGCATTTTCCTTTAAGGAAGTACAAGAACAAAAGAGTTTTGAAGAATGAATATATTTCTACCAATATGGATATTTTACTCATCATTTTGTGGTTGTACAGTAATTTGGCTATGNAGTAATCTTTTTTAAAATACCATGGTTTCACATATTTATGTCTTCTGATACATATTTACTATGATTAATCCACTCCCTCCATTACAAATGCTATAGGAGACCATTCTTTTATGTTAGCACACCTGGTACAGGATGTGAGGAATCATTTACTAAAAGTTACACTACAAATTCCAATTTGTGTGTACAATTTATATTCTCATCCTACTTGGGAATTTCAATGACAGAAGCAAAGTTTTGTAGTTGCACTTGTCCCTCTTTCTCTGTGGGCTCAGAATTTTGTTGCTAGACAGATCACCTCCTTTGTCAAACTATTACTGAAAGTCATACTTCAACAGCCTTCCCGTTTTCCTTAAGAGGAGGAGACAGAAAAGGAGAGAACTTGCTGATGTGAACAATGTACTGACTTGTCCACCTTAGATCAGGGCTTGAGTCTTTGTATCTTATTCAATGTGCACCCCCCCACACACTATTAATGAGTTAAAAATTTATTAAAATAGTATATGAGATACATATGAAGCATATTTATAGAGGAGAGTAAATTGTACATGCCTTATTTCTGTAATTGGGGAGGGTACTGTATGCTTAACAAGACCACCTGATTGACATGAAGTCATTTAACAGTGTAATGACAATGAGTTAATATTTATTAAATTCATAAAGGTTTGCTGACAAGCATCTTATATTTATTTGGGAATCACATAGAAGAATTGAGATGCATTTCTGATGACATTTATATGTATTTGAATATAAAATTCANTGTCTGTTATTAGACTATCTAATTTCCAGTCCAAGTTCCAGCCTGGTCCCAGGCCTGTGATTGGTCATGAAACGATGATGTGAGCGTTAGTAAGCCTTTTTCTGTGGTAATCCAAGTTTCCAGAATCNGCTCGCCATCTTCAGTNTGTTCCAGATCTGCTTCTCATTCAGCTTAGACNTCATATCTAGGACCTGATAAAGACCTCGGTCTCCATACCTTGCCTCAGCTTTGTTTGTGCTGAGCATAGGGTCTGGAAGTTAGATATTCTGTACCCATGCTGTGCCTGACTCCCATTCCTAAGTGGATTATGGAATCAATGAGTTCTGCTTCCTTTTGAAGAGTTCTAAAATCTTTTAGAGCTCTTTCTCTTCCTATCTTTTATGCAAGAAAGATAGTTGTGTCTGCACATGGCTAGAATACAAANAGATGTAATGAGTTGCTGATTTGATGAAATTTATAATCTAGTNGGTGAGTCAGGACAGACACATAATGCAATAAAGTAATAAATGCTCATGGGGCTTAAATATGATTTATTTGTACTGGAGTGATTAGGTAATATTTTTTTGAG